>JAKCPI010005366.1:0-161621 GCA_023213315.1 Euborellia annulipes | reverse complement strand
AAAACAAGCCCTTGTTAGGTGGATTGAGACTTTTAACTCTTCTCAAGAAACGGGAGCTGGACACACACTGGTAAAAGTTCAAAGAAAGACGAAATTAAAGACTTAAAATAAAAAAATGAACAAACTACCAAAATACTATTTAGACATCTAGTGGTAATAATATCCATTTCCCGTCTCTTAGAGGCTTCACCCAGATGATTTATATATATACTATCTGTATCAGCTAAAATATACATTCGCTAGAGTTCTTACTCAACCCTTCCTTAAGGCAGGTTTATACGCTAAGAGAAATCGTAACGATGTGATTGAAAACTTTATTACTTCGAAAGAGTGGAGTATTGTTTACACCCTACTTCATATTCGACAGATATATATTGTCATATTCCTTTGTCAGCAGGTATCAATCAATTCCAATAAATGTCCTGTTTACACCCAATTATAAATCGAAACAATTCGATCGTTACGATTTATCGTAGTGTGTAAACTGGCCTTTTGGTTAATCTATTTATTTTGAATGTTTTTTGATTAATTAATTAAGATAGATGAAAAATTTTGTCTGTATAAGCAAATATGTGTTGGTTGCATAGCTTAAGTTTTTCTCTAACCGTTAGAGCCAACCTCTATAGCAGCGTTTCCCAACCTTTTGAAGTCCACGGCATCCCAAAGGTGCGTTGGGAATAATATTACACACAAGCGGCACCCTTCCTTTTTTTCCCTATCAAATCAAAATTTTTTTCCACCCTGGGGCAAATTTTTTTCTCTTGCATGAAAATCATTTGATCTTTTTTTTGGCAAAGCTTAATTTTTTCCGATCTACGGATAATTTTGCCGCTTCCAATTTAATCATTTGAACTTTTTTTTAGCAAAACTTTATTTTTTCGCCTCTTTATTTTATTTTATCTAAATATCTCGCGGCACCTCTTAGGCATTCTCGCGGCACCCTTGGGTGCCGGGGCACACCAGTTGGGAACCACTGCTCTATAGTGTATACTTTTGGCTGATATAGATAGTATATACAGTATATGATGTATATACCGAAAAAGACAACATTTTTTGAAAATCAAGAGTGTTCAGTACATATAGTCGTTACACTGTATATAGAAATTGATGACCAATATAAAACAAAATGCTTGAAAAATTAATTAAAATTAATATAATAGATGAATATTATTAATTGCAAAAGAATTTGGGCATTTTTTGTCTATAAAAGGAGGGGGAAAATTGGATTCTGAAACATCTTTCTCAAATTCAATATAAATATTAAAAAACAAAGAAATGACTCTGTTTAGTCTAGCTGGGGGGACAATTTTAGGAGAGGGGGTCAAAACAAAAATGGAGTTGGGGGGGGGGGGGGGGGAGAATCCGCCTTCACGCCAAATTCTTTTGCAATATAGAATAAAAAGCATTCAACCAAGAAGATTTTTCTTTTGGAAAATACATTTTTTTTTTTAGCAAATGATTTTGTAAAAAAACAAAAGCATAAAATTTATATATATATCTCTTTCTGTACTGAAATAAATATACGATTTTGAAAAATTTAATACCAACACAATCCAGGAAGTTTTTGATTCACTGATTCGCATTGTTTTTAATCTATAAGATATAAATATTTTTTAAGAAAATACAATTTATTACATTTATTTCGATACAGAGGAAGAATATAAAATAAATAAATAATAAACATACATTTTCAAAAAAAAAAAAAATTAAAAGGTAAAAAAAGATTTTTTTCATTATTTTAGTTGGTACCTTTGGAGATCGTAAAAAATCTGGAGTATTCCTCTAAAAAATGCGCAGCATTTAGAAGGGTTAGAATTTGAAGCAAAAACACAACATAAATTAGTACAAGACAAACAACACCATAACACCAGATGGTCTCAAATATATTTGATTGTAATTAATTTGAAACGTGTTAATATATTTTCATTCTATGGCCGTTATCAGGAATGTATCGATTGATTCGATAATTTTTATAAATGAATGGCAAAACTCATCTCACCGCTTTTGAAAATTTTAAGTAAACAATAAAAATAAAAAGGTGACTAGTTTCGGAGATATATTCCTCATCTTTGAAAACTTGAGTTCATTTACTGAGTTCGTCACTTAAATCGGGAATTGAATTTGGCTTTACTGCTAAATTAGAATTCAAAAGTTGGTAATAACAAGAGTCGTTTAGGTCAATATCCGAATATAATCAAAAGCAGTGGTTCTTGCGGGATGCAAGGTCAATCGAAGACTCGCAAATGACCCTCCCTGTACAGTGAGCGCCACAATTAAGTCCACGCCTGGGAGCTAGAGCCTTGAGTATATGACTTTAATATTGTAATGGCATATTTATTTATACCAGAAGGTATCCAAATAATTTAAATAAATTCATCGGACTGACTGGGATCAGATTTAAGATTATCAATAATGTGTTTTTTTAAAGCTTTTGTAGTTATGGCAGTTTTTAATATTTTAATTATATTATTAATTATTTATTAAAAATATAAATACTGTACAATGTTTCGACTGTTTATTCTGCGGTCGTTTTCAAGTACTGTACAGTGAGGGACAATATTAAGTCTCACCAATGCAATTTCCTCTTGTGATAATTTCATTGTTTTTAAAAAAAATATATATTTTTTTAATGGAAACTTTCATGGTACAAACCTAGAAAATTTCTAATAAAGATTTTCATTTTCTTTAAAAAAAAAACAATGAAATAAACAAGTAGAAAACGCATGGGTGGGAATTAATATTGACCCACTCAAGTGAAGAATTCGGAAAAGGACGGTCTAAGAGACCGTTACGTGCATTTTATAAACAACGACTTCATTGCCATCTACATTCATTCCTTTGAAGTTAGACATAAACTTCAGCGCCATCTACGCTCATACTTATGAAGTTAGACACAATCATCAAAGCAAGTGATTAGATAAAAAGCAAAACGTTGTACAGTATTTATATTTTTAATAAATAATTAATAACAAAATGTGGTCTATAAATAAAAATTCCTATAATAAGATTATCATTACCCAGACAGCCTGGAATATTGCAGCAATATTGCAGAAATATGGCCAATCTTGCTCAATATTGAAAATATTGCAGCAACATTGATGCAATATTGCAGCTCAAACAGCAACATTCCAGCAATATTGCCGCAATATTACTGCAGTGTTCCAAAAAAGGCGGACATAGGAATATTGCAACAATATTGCTCCAATGTTGCTGCAATATTCCTAGCTTGGAATATTGCCGCTGCAATATTGCAGCAATGTTGCCAATATTTTGCAAGATTTGCAATATTGATGCAATATTCCTGCAATATTGGCAATTTAAGCAAGATTCGCAATATTTCTGCAATATTGCTGGAATATTCCAGGCTGTCTGGGTATTGACATTGTCAAAACTCTAATCTCTCGGCCATAGGAGGAGGGAAGAGATTTCTTTATATTTTTTTATGTTTGTGTAGGCTTAACAAACGACTTTTTTTGTTGTGGGGATTTAAGTGACTGAACCTGTATAAAATTTGACTTGATTCATAGGAATATACAAAAATGGAGAATGTGAGATTGTTATCCATTCATAAATTGTTAACCTGCTGACGGCCTGAAAATGAATTTAAAGTGAAGAAAATTTCAAATATTAAAAGGTGAATCAAACATAAAAACACGATGCAGGATCATTTAATAAAAGATATGTTACCCTCTTTTTCAGATCTTCACTTTAAAAAAAAATAAAAATTAACTCGTCGATTGAAGAAAGGCACGAATCACTCGAAGCGTTAAATAAACAAACTTTTATAAAAAGTCTGCATCTCTAAATAAGCGAAGAAATCGCTAAAATCAAATATAATTAAGACCATAAAAGATATTTTGAAAAACATGCCATTTTTTTTTAAATTATAAAACATGCATTCACCATCAAAACAATTGAAATTGTGTTATTTTTTTATTAAAATGTTTTCTGTTTATTTCAAATTAAAAAAAAAAAAAGAGAAAGAGAGAGTAAAAGAAAAGTTTGAAAATATTGTGGACTACCTTCGCTTCTAATTTCTCTTCCCTATCTTCATCAATTATTATTTCTTCAGCCTGTTGTGTTTTGTGTGTGTGTGTTTTTTTTTTTTTTTTTAAGTGTGGAGAAAACAAAAAATTGGAATTAAAAATTTGTTTAAAACGTATTTGATGTGTGAATGATGAGAACATGACAATTAATGCAACATTTAAATTCCAAAAAAAAAAAACAACATGACAACAACTAGTGGTTACTTAAGAAAAAAATCCAATACTTTCTCTCTATATATATATTACATATATACATAGGTAAGAGAAAGTAAAAAAAATTGATTCCACTTTTTACATACATCTTAAAAAAAGGGATTTTTTTTTGGATGCAACGATTAAAAATGTTGAGTAAAAAAAAATTAATTCCAATTACCTGGCCTTGTCCAAGGGCATCGGGGGTGCTCGGAGTTCTCTCTTTAGGGGGCTAAAAAAGAAAAGAAAAATTGTTTTATTATATTTTTTTGAAAATATTAAATAAGATGTTTTATTAATAATATAGGGTTTTTTAACTAGGCAGAGCTTTGGTTGAAAAAGATGGAATTTTTTTCAATCAACGCTCAAATAGATTGTAGGCATGGGCGTCCGCAGGATTTTTTGCAGAGGGGGCATGTCACTTCCAGATAAGTTGAAAAAAAACGTACTTTGATATTAATAATGTTATACATCTCTTGGTATTTAAAAGCTTTCTCACCGCGGCAAGGTGCATGTATACTGAGAAAGGTTTTTTTGTATTTTTTTTTTTTGTTTTATACATTTTTTTGTATCATTTTAATTTTCCAGGGGGGGGGGGGGGGCAAGTGCCTGGTTGCCCCTCCCTGCGGACGCCCATGATTGTATGCCTAAATAAGCCAGCCAAATATAACTTTTAAGGTGCGCGTCTCGAAAAGCCGTTAAAACACGATTGGCTCGAGCCTGCAAGAGATGGCGTTAGTTTTCCGATAGAAATACAAGGGGATTTATTGTTGAAAATCATCACTTGGTTTGATTTAATCATCACTCATGGGGGCTTATATGAGTCAAGTCATTCAATTGTTAAATTATCTATTGTTATATAAAAATAAAAACATTGTATCCATGTTAAATATTAAATAAACACATTATATGTTTTTGCGCTTCCAGAAGTTGTTCTTATTTAATTACGGAGGATTTACAATAGGTTATGGGGCCCAGAGCAGCAGATACCAAATAAGCTATTACTAGAATAAAAAGTGAGTATCAAATTTTGTATTAAATATTATATAAATAAAAAAATCTGGTGTGACTGGCGCACAGCACACAACTTTCTCTTACCCTTCGGTAAGAGAAAGTTGCACACTGTGCTGGTCACACCAGATTTTTTGTGTCGAGATATATTTAGTTTCCGATAGCACCTTAGTTTCAAACTTGCATTTTAAATGTTGACTGCTTCAAATAAACTATGGTTATTTTTCAAAATTTTAATCTCATATTTGGACATTTTATACACAATATAGAATCGTAAATAAATACAAAATTTCATAAGAATTGGAAAAAAAAATTTTAAATGCCTAAAAAGTTCTAAAGGGGACCCCCTTTTGAATCGAAATTAACATACAAATCCCTATAGGAAATTAACATTAGGCCTATGCGAAGATAAGGTGGAAAGGGAATTTAAAAAGAGTAGAGACAGACGATAATGTTTGCAAGTGAGAGAGAGACATATATGTTTTCTTTGAAACAATTAAAGACACAAATAAATTTAAAATAAATGGGAATTTAAATAATAACCCGAGTCGAAATCGAACGCCTGGTTTGAACCTTTTAGTCCTGAATTCCCTTGTTATTTGATGGGATGTTATTTATTTACAATTTTGTGAAAGCCTACTGATTCTACCAGGAGAATTAGAAGATTCAAACCAGTACTTGAACGCCTGGTTTGAACCTTTTAGTCCTCAATTCCTTTGTTATTTGATAGGATTAAAATTTGGTTAAAGCCTACTAAACCTACCAGGAGAATTAGAAGGTTCAAACCAGTATTTGAGTCAAAATTGAAAGCCTGGCTTGAGCCTACTAAACCTGCCAGGAGAATTAGAAGGTTCAAACCAGTACTTGAACGCCTGGCTTGAACCTTGCAGTCTTCAATTGAGGACTAAAAGGTTCAAGCCAGGCGTTCGATTTTGACTCGGGAAGTACTGGTTTGAATCTTCTAATCCTCTCGGGAAAAATTAAAAACAGTGCGATCTCAGCGCCAAAGCTTTAATAGATGACCACCTTTCATTTTCTTTCATTCCTTGGATATTTGGATTTATTATCGATAAAAAAGAAGTAAGTTTTAAGTTTTATTTTCATTTTTTTCATTAATTTTCTTTATTATTATTAATTATTTTTATTTATTTAAGGGTCAACGTTATAAAAACAAGCCAAAACAAAATGATAAGGTTAGCTGTTATTTTTTTTTTTATTTTTATTTTTTTTATATAGATGTAATCTTATATTCTATTTAATTTTTTCAATTATATTCATTATAAATTTTAGTTGTAAAAACACATTGGCCTGAAGAAGCCACTTTAATTTTAATAAATGAATACAAGGAACATTGGCCATTCATGTCATTTTGAAAGGTAAGAAGACAAATTAAAAAAGATTATAAATTTATAAAATTAATTTATATATTTTTCACATTTCAGAGAACTAAATGAAGTTCTTACTGAAAAGAAAAATATTTTTCCACACGTGATAGCTAATGGTATAGGCCTACATATACAGTCAAGATAAAAATTAATGTGATTTATTTTAGAGATGGAAACTCATTTTTACATCCATATTTTCTTTAAAACAATTTCAGTAATGAATCTCCAGAAATATTGAAATCGACACGAAGAGCATTTGGAATTTTTAAAATTTTTTAAATATATGTTATCTTATTCTCAAATTAAAGAAAATTGATATTTAAACAAAAAATATTATTTTATTTAAAGATTAATTTGATTTTCCTTTTATTTAAGAATTTAATTGTAGCGAAATGAAGAGCAAAACGTGAAGATCCATCAAAATCTCGACATCGAATTTTTGACATGAATCCAATACTTTCTCTCTATATATATTAACATATATAGATGTAAGAGAAAGTAAAAAATTTCGAATGTGGAGTGCCAAGTTGTATAAATTAGCAAAGAGGTATGCTTGTTTTTTGGCATTGAGAAAAATAACTTTTAGAGTGTTTTCTTCAAATATTTCGATGGCATTTAATAGGACTTCTTCATCAGCGGTGAAGTGCTATTAAATGTCTTCGAAATATTTGAAGAAAACACTCTAAAAGTTATTTTTCTCATTGCCAAAAAACAAGCATACCTCTTTGCTAATCTAACAAAATTATCAGAACTTTTTTGTCACTCTGTATATATGTATATAAACAAATTTTAAATGAGAATTCATAGGCCTAAACTAGGATTCCAGCATTCAGTACTGCTGGTCGTAATAGTAGATCTGGTAGACTTAAACTAGTATTTCGAATACCTGGTCTGAGTCTAAACATGTCAAAAAGGGACATAAGTAGACTTTTTAGAACCAAACCAGACTTTCAAATTTCCATAGAAACCATGCTTTCAAATCCTAGTTTGATTCTGTTAAGTCTACTTAGACAACAATTAGATTCTGAGGTTTTGTAGACTCAAACCAGGCGTTCGATTTCGACTCGGGAATTGATTTTTAATCTAATAAAAAGAAAAAGATTTAAATTCCGTTACCATGGCAACCATTTCTATCTTTCCTATGAAGAACAAGAGTAAAGTGGTCTTCAGAAGATTTCAACGGCAAAATGAGAATATACATTTTAAAGAGCATCTAAAAAATAATTGATTTTTGAATTTTAAAAAAAAATCCTTGGAGGGAATTTTGAGAAAATCGAAAAAAACTGAAAAAGTACATCAGTAAAGTACTAGTACTTTTTGGCCGATTTTGTTCAAAAGCTTATTTTGAGCGTGTGGGAAGGTACCTAAGTTAAATATAAAATTTCAATCCGGTAGCTCAATTCCTTCATGCTAAAAATCTGTCCACACACACGCACACACACCGCACAGACCAATTTGCGGGACCCACTTTTTTGGACTCAGGGGACCTCAAAACATGTATATCCATCAAAATCTCGACATCGAATTTTTGACATGATCGCAATACTTTCTCTCCTATATATTTCATATATAGGCTAAGAGAAAGTAAAATGAATAATAATTATAAGATTGAATCATTGAGGAAAGATAACTATGATACTTGGAAGTTACAAGCGCAAGCAGTTTTAACAAGAAATAATCTTTGGGATTATGTCTCTGGTTCAAATCCAAAGCCTACTGATGAGACAAAAATTCCTGCCTGGGTAAAGGGGGATGCAAATGCGAAATCAGAGTTAATTTTATTAATCTCCCCTTCGGAACTTAAGCAAATTAAGCAATGTGAAAATTCACAGAGTATCTGGGAAACCCTTAAGAAAAATTTTGAGAGCAAAGGTCCTGCAAGGAAGTCAATGCTTCTAAAACAACTAATTTTAAATAAAATGAATGAAAAGGATGATGTGCGCGAGCATTTAAATAAATTTGCTGACATTGTAGATAAGGTTCTTGATTTAGGTATAGAGATTAATGAAGATCTTCTTAACATAATTTTATTATATTCATTGCCAACTTCCTATGAAAATTTCCGAATAGCAATGGAATCTAGGGATAGTTTACCTTCACATGAAAATTTAAAAATAAAAATACTAGAAGAGAGTCAGGCAAGAGAAAAAGAAAGAGAGCTAGTTGCTGAAGGTGCATTTTATAGTAAAAACAAAGGCAAATATAACTATAATAATAAATATCGTTATTCTAATAGAAATCCAAATCAAAAGAATTTTCACCAGATTAGGTGCTTTAAATGCAATAAGTTAGGCCATAAGGCGCCTGACTGTAGAGTAAAGGAATCAAACGAGAAAGAATCATCTTTTATGGTAGAGCAACAATGCTTCACATCCATGAATTCTAGAAAACTAGATAAAAATTCAGCTAGTTCTATTTGGTATCTAGATAGTGGTTGCACGTCTCATATGTGTAATGACAAATCACTGTTTCATTTTCTAGATGAAAATGTTAGATTAGAGCCTTTAAAACTGGCAGCAAAAAATCAAATATCTTCCATAAATGGTATTGGTTCTATAAAACTAAAAGTAAACTCGCGTAACTATATTAATTTGAAAAATGTTTTATTTGTGCCAGATTTAGCGGCAAATTTACTTTCTATTAGTAAAATTACAAATAATGGATATAAAATTTTCTTTCAGAAAAATAGCGCAATAATAAGAGATTCGAATGGAAAATTTATTTTAAAGGCATATAAAACTAATGAGCTCTATTTTGTTAAAACATATGATGTAAAGCTAATCGCAAATTTATGTAATCAAAGTAATATTAAGAGTTGGCACAGCAAACTTGGTCACTTAAATGAAGCAGACTTAAAATATGCTTTTAGAAATAAAAAATTGGAAGGACTAGAATTCAACTATAATGATAAATTAAATGAGTGCGAAGTGTGTATACAAGGGAAAATGACCCGACTTCCATTTCCTACTAGAGAAGATGTAAGAGTAAAAGAGCCATTGGAAATTATTCATTCAGACGTATGTGGACCAATGAGGAATGAATCTCATGGTGGTGCGAAGTATTTCGTTACGTTTATAGATGAGTACACAAGATATTGTCGAGTATATTTTTTAAAACAGAAGAATGAAGTTTTGCAAAAATTTAAAGAATATAAGAATGAAGTCGAAACTTATACAGGAAAGAAAATAAAATTTTTCCAAACGGATAATGAAAAATCGGAATACTGTAACAAGAATTTTGATGAATTTCTTAAAGAATCTGGAATCCAAAGAAGATTATCAACAGTCTATACACCTCAACAGAATGGAACAAGTGAAAGGAAAAATCGAACTCTAATTGAAAAAGCAAGGTGTCTCTTAATTGAATCTAAGTTACCATTAATTTTTTGGGCTGAAGCTGTATTTACGGCTAATTATCTCCAAAACCGAACACCTTCAAGAGTTATAAATGGTGAAACACCTTTTGAAAAATGGGCCGGTCGGGCACCTTCTGTTCGACACCTACATATTTTTGGATCCAAAGCTTTTGTATTGAACAAGAATCCAAGAAGAGGAAAATTTGAAGTGAAAGCACTTGAAGGAATATTTATTGGTTATTCTGAAATTTCAAAAGCTTATAGAATATGGCTTCCAAAAGAAAATAAAATATATATAACAAGAGATGTAAGAGTAATAAATAAAATGTACTATGGAGATGATTGCGAATTAAATGTTGATATTAATCATGAAATAATTGGTGAAGAAAATGATAAAAATAATAAAAACAAAAATAGTGAAATTGAAATAAGTGTGAATGAAATTAATGAAGCTACTCTAGATGTTTCTACAGCCTTTCTAAATGGAGAACTAGAAGAAACTATCTATATGGAAGTTCCTAAAAACCTCAATAAATATTTGAACGAAATAATAATAGAAGAGTGTGACAAAGAAGATAAAACAGTATTTTTAAAAGCGAGGAAAATGCTTGAAGACTTCAAAAGGAATAAAGATAATGTCTGTCTTTTGAAAAAGGCACTTTACGGTCTCAAACAAGCAGGCCGTCAGTGGTTTATCAAGCTTGACCAAAAATTGAAACAACTAAATTTGAAACCGTCCAGTGCTGATCCGTGCATTTATTCCTCAACTATAGAAAAAGACAAGATAATTGTTGCTGTCTACGTTGACGATATATTGATCGCCTGTACAAATGGATCAAGAATAAATCAATTAAAAAAGAGTCTAACAGAGTCTTTTGAAATGAGGGACTTAGGCGAATTACATTATTGTCTAGGAATTAAGTTCTCTCGAGAAAATGACGGGTCTATAAAAATCAATCAAGAGAAATACATTCAAGAATTATTAATAAAATATAAAATGGAAAATAGCAAGGCAGTGCTTACACCTCTTGAACCCGGAATAAAGTTAGAAAAAAATCAAGAGCTAAAAAAGGAAATTAAAAATATACCCTATCAAAATCTAATTGGGAGTCTTGGCTACCTGGCAGTAGCAACGCGTCCAGACATTGCCCATGTGGTAAGCTACCTAAGCCAGTTCAACAAAAATTTTGACAAAAGTCATTGGATGGCTGCAAAAAGAGTTTTACAATACCTAAAATACACAAAAGATTTGTCTCTTCAGTTTGCCAAAACAAATAAAAAGGTAATAACTGGTTTTTGCGACGCAGATTGGGCAAGTTGTACGGTTGACCGTAGGTCATTTACGGGGTACTGCTTCAAGTTTGCAGGAGGAGCCGTCAGCTGGGAGAGCAAAAAGCAAAAGACTGTGGCACTCTCTACAGCGGAGGCTGAGTACATGTCCTTAACAGAAGCAGCTAAAGAAGCCATTCACCTGAAACAGCTGGCCAAAGATATGGGATTAGGGTGTAACACAATAACCCTGAACAATGACAATCAAGCAGCCCAGAATCTTGCAACGAATCCAATAATAAAAGCCAAGTCAAAGCATATCGACATAAAACAACATTTTATACGAGAGGCGGTCATCAACCATGATGTCAAACTGGCCTACTGCCCAACCGAAAACATGGTCGCTGACGTCCTCACCAAGTCCCTGTCGGGCCAAAAGTTAATGAAACACAGAAGAAGTCTGGGACTCATATAAAACCCGATTCGTGAGGGGGAGTGTTGAAAATCATCACTTGGTTTGATTTAATCATCACTCATGGGGGCTTATATGAGTCAAGTCATTCAATTGTTAAATTATCTATTGTTATATAAAAATAAAAACATTGTATCCATGTTAAATATTAAATAAACACATTATATGTTTTTGCGCTTCCAGAAGTTGTTCTTATTTAATTACGGAGGATTTACAATATTTATTCCATTTTATTTTAAAGATTCCAGCTAATTAATTAAGGGTAGAAAATTAATTATTTTTTAACAAAATGATTACTAATTTAATCTCTAAATAATATAATCTCTAATATCTATAACTTATAGAACGGATTTTTAAAAAATATCTTTTCTTTAATGCGATTAATCAAAAAAAAAATTTATTTTTTCGAAAATCAAAAAAAGGGCTTCTATAAGTTGTAGATATTTTAAATAGCTTTGATTTAAAATAAATTTGAGGTCGATAGCTCCAAAATTGTGGCCGCTGGAAACTCTCAAAATTAGCACCCCGAGACGCGCACCTTAAGATAACAAATTTGCGAGATGAGTTTATGTTTGATTGGGCAAAAATTGCGCACCCTGGAGTCGAACCAGGACCTTCACGCTTTCGCAGTCCACCAGCCGCAAATTTGTTATCTTAAAATATAGGTTTATTTTAAAAAATTTACATTATTCATTTTGGCAGCAAGGACATTAAATCTAGCCGTAATATTAGTTAACAAATCTAAAAAAGCTCACTTGAGGCTGTGCTTGGGATACAGCTGCTACTTCAGCTTCTACAGCAGGTTCAACAACTACCGGTTGTGCTGAAGATAATTGTTGTCGGTGCGTTTCAGCTGCCGCTAAAGCAGCCACTTCAGCATCCGCAGAAATGGTTTGTGCTTCTGGCTGATTCGAGGAGGATAAAAAGAAGACACCCATTAAAACAGAGGAAAAAATAATATTGGATGTTTATCTAAATACTGATTTACAGGATAAAAAAAATTTTTTTCCTGTGGCATAAGCTTATGAAGTCAATTTAGATAGCTATGATGACAAAGTACTCAGGCTATAAATTATTTTGTTTGAATTGACTCTGCTTCTAACGGACAAAAGACACCAAATGAAATCACGTATAAAACTCTTATTGATTTGTTTTTGTTCTTTATAATTAATTTTATTATTTTTTGTATCATTCATAATATAATAATTTGATAATTTTAAAATAAACGCGATGTTTTATGGCTGTGCAGATTTAATCAAGATTTACAGGGACTTTGCAGCCAGGAGATTAAATAAAATAATCTTTTATTTAATTTCTATTTGCCGACATTTCGGTCGCCAAATTCCGACCTTCATCAGGACAAATATTGTCATTTATACACGATCTTAGGTATTTTAATATTCATCGCAATTATATACAATGTCTTTTTACTTTGATTAGTACAAAAATCTGGTGTGACTGGCGCACAGCACACAACTTTCTCTTACCCTTCGGTAAGAGAAAGTTGCGCACTGTGCTGGTCACACCAGATTTTTTGTGTCGAGATATATTTAGTTTCCCATAGCACCTTAGTTTCAAACTTGCATTTTAAATGTTGACTGCTTCAAATAAACTATGGTTATTTTTCAAAATTTTAATCTCATATTTGGACATTTTATACACAATATAGAATCGTAAATAAATACAAAATTTCATAAGAATTGGAAAAAAAATTTTAAATGCCTAAAAAGTTCCAAAGGGGACCCCCTTTTGAATCGAAATTAACATACAAATCCCTATAGGAAATTAACATTGTTCCTATGCGAAGATAAGGTGGAAAGGGAATTTAAAAAGAGTAGAGACAGACGATAATGTTTGCAAGTGAGAGAGAGTTGTGGCTCTTAGATGCCGAAAAAGACCTTAAAAAAAAAAAAAAAAAAAAAAGTGAGAGAGAGACATATATGTTTTCTTTGAAACAATTAAAGACACAAATAAAATAAAAATAAATGGGAATTTAAATAATAATTGATTTTTAATCTAATAAAAAGAAAAAGATTTAAATTCCGTTACCATGGCAACCATTTCTATCTTTCCTATGAAGAACAAGAGTAAAGTGGTCTTCAGAAGATTTCAACGGCAAAATGAGAATATACATTTTAAAGAGCATCTAAAAAATAGTTCATTTATGAATTTAAAAAAAAATCCTTGGAGGGAATTTTGAGAAAATCGAAAAAAACTGAAAAAGTACATCAGTAAAGTACTAGTACTTTTTGGCCGATTTTGTTCAAAAGCTTATTTTGAGATTCTTCAAAGGTACCTAAGTTAAATATAAAATTTCAATCCGGTAGCTCAACTCCTTCATGCTAAAAATCTGTCCACACACACAGACACACACACACACACACACACACACACACACACACATAGACCAATTTGCAGGACCCACTTTTTTGGACTCAGGGGACCTCAAAACATGTATATCCATCAAAATCTCGACATCGAATTTTTGACATGATCGCAATACTTTCTCTCTCTATATATTTCATATATAGGGTAAGAGAAAGTAAAATATTATCATATTCTTGCCATTCGGAGGTCTCTTATTCAAAAGTCGGCAAATAGAATTATTGTAAATAAAAGATTTTTTAGAATGAATGAGCAAGCAGCTAGTAATATTTCAATTTATTAACAAACCTGGGCCGACGTTTCGGTCACATATGGGACCATCTTCAGGGCCAGGTTAATGTCTGAAAATACATATAATCCTCGCCAAGTTATAATGGGCATACACACTCACTCTCTGTCCATGGTATGATAATAATAAAAAATATTGAGGCATTATCATGATTAAGCTACGCACAATAGCGAGGATTATATGTATTTTCAGACATTAACCTGGCCCTGGTTTGTTAATAAATTGAAATAGAACTAGCTGCTTGCTCATTCATTCTACCTAATTGATTATCAACTCTCAGCTATTTACCTCCTTCAAAAAGATTTTTTATTTAATCTCCTGACTGCAAAGTCAAACTTAATTAAAATAAACGTTTTAAAAAATATTCTTCTATAATTGAATTTCGAGTATAAGTTGGAATGCCTTTATCTCAAAAAGTAGAGTCAATTAAACAAAAATATTATTTTCGTATTCAACGGACCAAAATTAGCAAAAATTGTTTAATAAATCCCAAGCCCTGAGTAATCACTTATTGCAAAAGTAGAGTATCACTTGTCTAATATTTAGCTTTCTGATAAAAGGTGGCGTACCACAATTTGCGCGGGTTGCACGTAGTTGGACGGAAAGATGCCTTGACGGTCCTCGATGATGCCGGTCCACCAATCTCCTTCCTTTTTCACTACCAAAACAATATCGCCTTGTTGGAATGTCAAATCGCCGACTTCAGCTGATTCATATGGATATATTGCCTCGTAGTATTCTAAAAGTATTTAAAAAGAGAGATTAAATACAAAAATGGAAATTAATTTAGGTTACCAAGAGCCATTGTTATTAGATTAAAATTTTATTTTTTTTTTAGGGAAACAAACAAGGTCATTTCTAATTTATTATATGCTGTCATTAGGAATTGTGATTAGATAACATTATTTTTAATATATATGTCTTCTTGTTATTTTTTTTATTCTCAATAACATTTTTTTAAGTGTTTTAATTTACTAACAAATAAAAAAAAATGCATCACAGCCCTGGTGATAAATAAAAAAATTAAATTTTTTTTAGTATAAAGAGAAATGTGAGAATTGAAATTTTTTATTTATAGCTCACTTTGTTTGTCGAGTTTCGTGTCGACTTTACAACATTCAAGTAGCCGTCTGACTCGATCCGTCACGGGCATAATCGATGTTTATTTTGACCCTCGCTTTCTGCTATGATATTTACACTTTCACGCCATCAATATAATGATATTTCAAAAAATTTTCCCACTAAAAATTCGGGAGTTTTAGAGAGATTTACAAGAAGCACGAGACACTGCTGACAGTCAGACCTCACGTTACGCGGTGCCAACTCAAAGACATGAAAGCATCAGAGTCAAGCGGGTTGCCGAAGTGAGCGGGACTTGTTGCGTGGTTTAATATTTTTAAAATGGAATTTTATTTAGATCAAAACGTATGGCGAGAATGGTCCAGAAAGCAGGTCCGTTCCATGCAGGGGGGCAGATTGTGCACTTGCACGGGGCGCCAAAATCAGGGGGGGGGGGAGAAAAAAAAGGATATTAAAAAAAATCACTGTCAATATGAGTAGTAATAAAATTGAATAAACCAAATAATACTTTTATTTGCTTTACAGTTTAATTTTGAATAAAGCGGCCAGTCAGTTGGCCAATTTATAAGTAGAGTGAGGGTCAACTTGTGATTATTTCATTGTTTTTATAAAAGAAAATTAAAATCTTTATTGGAAATTTTTTAGGATTGAACAATGAAAGTTTTCATTAAAAAATATAATATTTTTTAAAAAACAATGAAATAATCACAATTAGAAAACGCATTGGTGGAACTTAATATTGTCTCTCACTGTACATTTACTTTACATTTTGATTTAATTCACTATATTTTAACAAAAAAAACTTAATATTGACTTTAAATAAAACAATGATTGAGATTAGATAAGGGGGGGGGGGGCAAAGGGTTAGGAACGGCCCTGCCAGAGAGAATGTAATAGTATGAGATGTTCTTTTATAATCTGCTTCCAAGATAATGGATTCGAGACAGGGCTGGCAGCCTGAGTCCATCTCCATTTTTATAAAAGTTGTTTATTTTTTGGAATGGCCGCTAACATGAAATATCAACCCTAATGCATTTAGAAGAAGTGACATGCCGAGTTAAGCCCTTGGGACGTTGAGTAAATGTGAACACGTATATATAATGTGTAAAGAAAGATTATTTTTTTTATTAGGCCCAGAGAAATAATATATCTAGCTGCAATTCTTTTCTTTACACATTAACGATTATCCAGCTATAAAATCCCCATCTTGTAACAAATATATATATACTAATTAGATAATTATGTAAAAAAAAAAAGCAAACGTGTGGGGTCGTGGGGGAAAAGGTATCAAATCTTCACTGAGCTAAATTTTCAGGTGAGCAGATGGTAAAAAAAAGTTTAAAAAAAACTTTTTTTTTTAATACTGATTCCGATTCTCTAGTTCTTCATCTTAAATGACGAAATATTCAATTTATCAGAATCGATGTATTTTATATAAAAAATTTGAAAAAATAAGACTTTAAACTCATTTTTCTCAAAACTGGATTTTTCCTAACCAAAATTTTAAAAATCTTCCAAACAAAAAAATATAGCTCAATAATATAAATAAAAATTATAAAAAGGCTTGATCAGCAGGATGTGTTTTGTACAGAAAGCATAAAAACTCAATTTTGAGCCCGATGGAGATTTGGTACCTTTTCATGTGGACGGTCGTATTTGAATATTATTTAAAAAATCTGGTGTGCCTGGTCGCACAGGACAAAACTTTCTTACCTTTGGTAAAAGAAAGTTGATATTTTAAAGATTTTAAAGAGCATCTAAAAATAATGAATGAAATTATTAATTTTAATTATAATAATCGTTGGAGCGAATAATTTTTTAGATGCCCTTTATATTCTCATTTTGCCATTGAAATATTTTGAAGACCAGTTTACTCTTGTATTTCATAGGAAACATAGGAGTAATGGCGTCCATAGTCTGAGGAGGCAATGGCTAAGCCGGCTAAGCTTGAGGATTACGGAGTCCGAAGTCTCAACACAACTCGGGTTCGAATCCAGCTTGCGGCAAATAATTCAAACATCCTGCTGAAGTCTCCTCTTAGGGTAGGTAGGGGAATAGCCCCACCGTGAAAAGAGAAAGTTGTGTTCTGTGCGACAATTTTTTTGATATTAATATTTGAAATAGTTACTTGTTGATCGATCTCTGAAGAAAGGATAACATTATTACCTTTTTGCTGTGATTCTGTTGACTCATATTCTTTAACATATGATTTAGGAAACCATCCATGATTTGAGTTGACTTCTCCATACCACCATTGGTCTTGTTTTTCAGCCACTAATATAATATCATTTCGAGTGAATGTGAGTTGAGACGGTTTTCGAGATCGCCATGAATAGAGAGCTTGAGCTTGCATGTTCACTGTTTCACCCTAAAAAATCAAATTATTTTATTAGATTTGCAAATAGTTACATTAATTTATGGGGTTAAGACTAAATTATTTGGCCTATTGTAATTTAATAATATACAGTGAAACCTGGTTAAGAGAGTCCGAGGGACCATGATTTTTTTTTCGTTTATAGAGGTTTCTCACTAATGCGAGTTTCTAGCTTTTAGAGGTACAGGAGAGGTTTGTCTCACTTACAGAGGTCAATAATATTCAAAATATTTAGTCGTTAGCATGATAAAGAATAATTTATTAGAGTGTGATATACAAAGTAATTATTAGAGAGCATTTACAAAGAAAGCAAATAATATGCGAAATTCACTTTAAAAAAATCTGTTAACTTTGTGTTTCCAAATTCACTTCGTATTTCACACCTTGATTTTTCTGATTCAAATGCATTTATAATTTTAAGTTTGTCACTTAACGACAACAAGTTGATTTTTCGTTTAGACATAAGTTGTTGTAAAAGTCGAACTGTTCGTTGCAAATGATATTTATCAACTGTTGTAAGCATGACAAATACGTTAATACAAATAAATATTATTTCTTCGAACTACAAGACAACAAAAATACTCGCTTATAGAGGTATATGCAAAAGACGCTCTCAGTTATAGAGGTCAGAGTGGAAAAAACGACTGTCACTTATGCAGGTTTTTGTTTCTCACTCATAGAGGTTTTTGAGAGCTCGAAGTACGGGACCTGAGAATTATTCTCACTTATAGAGTTTTCTCGCTTACCTAGTTCTCTCTTACCCAGGTTTGAATGTAATTATAATATGATCGTTTGTAAATTATGGGGATCTCTCAGATTGTAAGACCTAATTTTTTATTTTTTATATAATTATGCTCGTTTCAGCTTATAAGAACTGAAGATGGCCTTATTAAATTAAAGCCCAAAAGTTTTCTTTTTTTTGAATTTTCATTCAATATCCTGTTTGGCCGACCAATCCTCTCCTAATCGTTGTACAGGCACCTTTTTTAATCGTCATAAATAATTTACCTTTCCAAGTATCGGGCTAGTGAGTTCGTCTGGTACGGGAGGTGCCATTTCGCCTCCAATTTCGGGAAAGGAACCATTTTCACTAACGTTTTCAGGTACTTCAGCAATACCCCTAAAATATTAGAAAATTATCAATTAGACTTTCTTAAATGGATCATTTCAGTTTTTGTTAATATAATTATTATTATTTTTCAAGGTGGTAGGCCTATCCGAAAAAGACCTTGAAACGAATTTAACAATTGTATTCTACTGGTAACCCTAAATGACTCTAATAAAAAAAATTCTTTGAAAATGAAACATACTCGAGTTGTCTTTTATCTGACATAATGATATCGGGTGGAAAAACGAGTCCATTTGTTGTAGCCACTTCGCCTTCAAGAGATTCTTCAATAGATGTGACTGCTGCCGTTGGTGAATCAGCTGGCTCGACATATGATTCAGGAAACCATCCTGTATGTCCACGAAGTTCACCAGCAAGCCAGCCTGGCTCTGCATTTTGTGTGAGTGGGACCTAAAAAGAATATAAATTATTTTAAAATGTCTATTGGTATGTTTGATTACACAGGGCAACATTGATTCTGGGATTTATTAAACGGTTTTAGGTAATTTTCCAAGAGGGTTGAGGTAAACGGGACTTGAACTTGTGATGTGCAACTCTGAATCCAGAGCATATCAGATTAGCTAGGCAAAAGAAAATCCTTAATTGTCTTAATAAATTGTAGAGGATCCGTATTCTTGAAAAGCCTTGTTTTTGCAGTGGTTCTCAACCTTTTTTGATGTGCGGCCCACTTTTTCCGTAAAAAAAACTCTGAGGCCCAGTGTATATATACAGGGTGTCCCAAAACTCAAGGATAATCCGTGTACAGGAGATAGGTCAGTTCATGAGTGTTCAAATGAAAAAATTCTTTTTAAATAAAAGTCTCTTAGTTTTCAAGTTAAGGACATTTTTTGAAAATCTGGAAAAGCGCTACCTTTCCCTAAATATTTCCTGTTAACGATCATATTCAAAAAATAACCGTGAGTATTATACTTTTTGAGAAAAAAAAATATTTTTGCCGGATTTATGTGTGTGTGTATAATACTCAAGGTTATTTTTTGAATAGTGATCGATAACAGTGTTAATCAGGATTCCGTAACTAAAATTAGAATATTAAAATATGAAAATTTGTAGCCATAGCATTTAAATATTTAGGGAAAGGTAGCGATTTTCCAGATTTTCATAAAATGTCCTTAACTCAAAAACTAAGAGACTTTTATTTAAAAAGAATTTTTTCATTTGAACACTCATGAACTGACCTAACTCCTTGTCACGGATTATCCTTGAGTTCTGGGACAGCCTGTATAATTTTATATAAATATATATAATTTTTATCTTTTCTTACTGGTAGAAGTCCGAGGCCCAGTTCCAATCAGCCCACGGCCCATGGGTTGGAAACCGCTGATATACAGTATTATCTTCTATAAATAATGGAATAGAGTCAGTTAAGGAAAGAATAAAAAACAAATTTTTCAGCGCCAATCACGCTCTTCCTCAGGATAGTTGACATTAGACTGTCCCGAGGAAAAGTGTAATTGTCGCTCGAAAGGTCGACAGAAAAATTTGGTTTTATTCTCTCCTTGGCTGACTCCAATCCATTATTTATAGAAGATAATACTGTATATACCAGGCATACAACAATCTAAAAGAAACAGATTTTCAAACGCTAAATACATTCTTAATCCTTCCTAAGTAACATTTTGACATCTAATCTGAATTCCCGTTCTTAATTTGAATGTTCATTTTAAGAAAAATATATTTTGTAGCCAAAAACCAAAGGATTGTACATCACACCCATATTTTATAATAGAGATAGCTACACAGTCACTCATGGGCGTAACTAGGGGGGTGCCGGGGTGGGCCCGGTTCCCCCCCCCCCCCCCCCCCCAGAAGGCGCGCGGCCCAAGAAAAATTGAAAAAATATGAGGAATTTCAGGCCCTCCGGAGGATAGCCGGTGCCATGGCCTCCCCAGTCAAATTCTCTGGTTACGCCCATGCAGTCACTTTTCTAGATATTTTCTGGCCTGTTCAGTGACTCATATTCATTCGTTTAGCCTTTTTTTTAGATTTATAAATTTGACCTTTTTTCCGGAAAAAATTAGTTTAAATTTAAATTTTATAAAAATTAATATCACATACCATAATAATATCGCCCGGTTGGAATGAGAGTTCATCATTATTCCTTGCGACAAATTCATAAATTGCTCTATATTTAACGATATTGGCATTTCCAAGTTGGGCTGTTGTCGGCGATGTCGGTTCTTCAGGCCAAGCAGCGTTGGTTGTGCCAGTAGTTCCCCATCCTGAAGTGTCTGTGACAGGAGCAACAGGACCACCCCAAGCAGTGTCACCCCAAGATGACGAGAAATCAGTTGGATCTCGTGTTTTTGAAACACCTTTCAATTCTAAAATCTATAAAAAAATAAATATTTATTTATTTATTTGAGCATAATTTAAAATATTAGAATAGCTAATAATATACCTTATCCCTTTTTAGTTCGTAAACGGTGTAAAGCTGTTCGCATTCTTGAATAAGGGTTGTTAATTGTGTTCTTAAATCACTTAGTTGAGTATTGTTATTCTCAATATCTTCAAGTTTGGTAGAGATCTATGAAATTAAAAATTATTACAAATTATATAAATATATACTAGTGATGAGAAGTGGCTGTAGACTTTGAATTGGGTATAGGAGACTTTGCAGCCAAGGAAATTAAATAAATAAGTTTTTTATTTAATTTCCTTGGCTGCAAAGTCTCCTATACCCAATTTAAATATATACTGTATAAGTGATGCGGAAAGCGAAAAGGGACTTCTTGTCGGAAATTACACAAATTGAGTTATTGATATTTGATTTTAGAGGATTATTTCCTGAACATTTTAAGACCAAAACCACTCTGATATCTCAAAAACTAAAAAGGTTGCAGCCTTTCAAAGTTTTATTTATTATTACTAAATGTAAGGTTACTAAATGGATTATTTTGTAATATTTATCGGATTCTCATCGCTAAAATTACCGAATAAACCTGTATAGGAAATATTGAAGAATCGTATTCAATTGAAACCCAAAAATCTATATTTTTGACCGAATTCGACTAAAATGCCCGTAGCGATATTTTCATTTCAGAATGATAGACAGGAAGAGAGGATGTCAGCCAAAAAAGGAGCCTCTATCGAATAAAAATCTCCACTTAGAAGACGTTTCGGGTTTAATTATATAAATCCATCATCAGTTCTTAAGACCTGAAATGAGCATAAATAATAATTGTAAATACAGTTGTTATATATAAACATATACAAAAATTATATAAAAATATAAATTTGCACATAAGATGACGTATGCTCATCAGTTAATACGGCCAAGTCTCAAATGTATATAAAATTTTATTATCAAATACACTTATTATAAGATAAATAAAGGGGGAACCAACGAACCCTGAGTTCTTGACCTATTATACATCTTAATAAACACCGAAATCTCACAAAAGCGTGCAGTTGACCTCTTCGAAAATATATTATTTATTTGCAAACGAAAATTTTTCTAACTTAATTAATTTATATAATTTTTTATTATAATATAATAGATGCCCAGATTTAAATATTATAATAAAAAATTGTCTATAACATTATTTGTAATTTGAAAATATAATATAAATTAATTAAGTTAGAAAATTTTCATTTGCAAAAATTTTATTAAAAATAACTCTATCTGCATCTCAATGGTGTAATACCTTGAGATTGCCTATAATTTAAGATCGGATGTTTTTTATAATTTTAGAAATATTTTATGTTGTTGTATTATAATTATTATTTATGCTCTTTTCAGCTCTGAAGTTCAGAACTGATGATGAATTTATATAATTAAACCCGAAACGTCTTCTGTATGGAGATTTTTATTCGATAGAGGCTCTCCTTTTGGCTGACATCCTCTCTTCCTGTCTATCATTCTAATCGTTGACCAGCCACTTCTCTTATCAACATATTTTTATTTCGCCGACAAGGGGTCCTTTTATGTATATTATACATACCTCTTTTTGGAGATCTTGAATTCGATCTCTCAACTGTTTTAATGTAATTTGTTTATTTGAAAAGGCAATCTTTGCTTGTTCCTGAGATGCAGCATCTCCTCCGGCGTTTGTTTTATTTTTCGCCTCAAGTCTTGCCTGAAATTTTTTAAAAATTATTTATTAAATAAAAAATAATCAAAGATTAATATATATACCAGTAGAGTAAATGCACTTTAATGTGATCCCACTTTTTCCTTATTTTTCAATTACAAGATAGTGCTGAGTATTTCTTAATTGAAAATAAACAAAAGGGCATGTTTTGATTCACCAATAGTAATTTATTCAGTGGTTTAAAATTAAACTGCTCGTTGTTTTTAAAGAGAAAGCAAAATATTCGAGAAATCCAAAAAGAGAGCTACATTTAGCATTATATAATAATCGAGTGAGGTGCTGGTTTGAGTGTTTTTAAATTTTTGAGTCGTGGCCCCCTTCGAACCCAAGTCAATATCTCACGACCCCTCCCCTATTTTTTTTTAAAGAGATTGGTTAAAAAAATATTTATAATTGTGAATTTCGTATATGCATACTAGTCAATGTATGCATTTACTAACGTTAACAGTAAAAGCGTGAAAAAAATAAACACGGTTATTATGTATTGATTAATGAGTGTACCACCCCCCCCCCCCCCCCCCCCCCCAAGAACATAATTTTATAATTATGATCCAAGTAACTTATTTAAAAATAATAATTTTTTTGTTACATTTGCGACTCTTCGCGGCACCCCTGCGGGTAATCCATGGCCACCTCAAAAAATACCTTAATAGTTTCGGAGTAAAGATACAATGTGCCCTCCTGAACGACGATTAAAATTATATCTCAACTGTTAAAGTTAAAGAGCAAAATTGAATAAGGATAAAATATAAATTAAGAACCTTTTCTTGGCTTAAAGCAAGGAGTCGTTGATTTTGTTCTTTGAGTTTTGCCTTAAGAGCCGTCATTTCGGACATTTGAGTGTCCCGAGTTGTTCGCATTCCATCAATGGTTGTCTTCACGCCAGACACTCCAATGCGCGTTTCGCTTATTTTTTGAGACAGTTCTTTGACTTTATCATTCTGAAATTTCAAAGAAAAAATACTTATTGCAATATATATATAATAAATACAGGATAAAATGAATGTTACAAACACAAGATTATATAATAATTAACTTAAGAAGTGTTGGAGTATTATTATTATTATTATTCGTTAATAATGCGCGCCAATATTATTAGTTTTAAGTATTGTTGTAACAATAACGTTTTGTTGTTGAAATAAATAAACAAATCTTTTTTTTACGTTCTCGTTATCCAAATCTCGCTCTTTATTTTTTACCCCTTTTTAAACTCTTATCATCCATCACGCAAACCTCTCTTTATTATAAAATCACAAGAAGAACACAAATAATATAATCATTTAAAATGACCAATGGTTTTTGAACAATTTTATATCGTACTTTGAACAATTCATTAAAGTAAATTAAGATTAAAAGATAAATGAAAATGAAGGTTGAAAAAAAAAATTGAAAAGGAAAAAATTATTATGTCGTAATGTGATGATCAAACTACAAAAAAGAAAACTTTTAGTTATTATTTAATGAGAGTGAGTTTGATTTAATAACTCCGAAATTTAATTATTATGCTTAAGGATTTGTCTACATTAAATAAATATTTACATTTAAGGGGGGTTCAGGAGCGACGTCTAAACGTACTTTAAAAAAAACTAGACTATATTAAGGAATTTTTCAATGCGGATTTTTTTTTAAATAATTAAATTCATAAGAGATTATTGGGTCATCGAGCTATAATTTTTTTAATGACTTATTAAAAAATTATCGTAATTAATTTTTTTGTTATCAAGCAAATACAATAAAACAATCTGTCCCAATAATCTTTAATTTTTTTTAAATTTAAAAATGAATTGTTATTATTAATCACATATTAATTAAGAAATTTTTAAATAAGCTTAGATGATTTATTTAAAAACCAACTGTTAAATTAGTTCAGCATTCTTGCAATAGATGGCAGGCTAGTCTAACAGCCGATATAGTATTAGCCTATATCTATATATTTTTATGCTTTTATAAAAGATACATAATATATAATAACATTTATAAAGTATTTATTGTTAAAAGATCAATGAAAATCAACCAAATGCATTAAATATTATTAGCTATCATTCTGACATCTCTTGACAAATTTTTGAATTACTTGATTTTTGGGTCATACACTACGCCATCTTATCGGGAAAAACATGCGTATCCACTTCGCTCCTGATCCCCCTTAATGCAAAAATCCCTCACTGCCAGGATTTGAACAGGGATCTTCTTTGTAGAAACCGACACCCTAGCCCGCTACATCAGCGAACCTCTTCCAAAATTTAATAAATGCATATAACTAAATAGTCTTATAGAATTGGCCCAAAACTTTATTATTTGAAGATTGCTTACCAATTGAGACAATTCAATGGTGAGGTTCTGATTATGGGCTTTTAATTTAAGAACTTTCTCCTGTTCACGTTGCCTCTGCTGTTGTAATTCTTGTGATCTTTGTTTTTCCCATTCAAGTTGTCTTTGTCTTTCCATTTCACGGCGTGCGGCTTCTCTTTGTTCTTGAGCTCGTCTTCTTTGTTCTTCACGTTCTTGTTCTACCTCTCGTTGACGTTGAAGTTGCTTTTCGAGTTCAGCTTGACGACGACGCTCTTGTTCTTGTCTGAAAATAAAAATGTAATTGTATTTCACTATTCAAACTTTGTTACCATGCCTCCCGTAAAAATATTTAATCGTATGACGCCTCCCCCATTTTATAAAAATATACAAACATTATTGCTAAAAAAATTTATTAATACAAACTAAGACAAACAAAAAAAAAAAAAAAGAATAACAATATTTTATTATTTTCTTTTAATGGATGTTCTTGTCTTTTAGCGCCAATCTCAGTGTAATTGATAGCGTCCGATTGAAACAAGATTTTCAGCCGAAACCGAATTTCGGCCTCAATCTTAGTTATGGCCGAAACCGTAAAAGAAACTTGTTTTCTTAAAATTTCATACGAAATATCTTCAAAAAAGGCGTTGCGTAATATGTGGACGACCCCTTCGACGTTTTTTTTTGTGTACGAGTCTCACCCCAGCTTTTCAAACTCAGGTTTCGGCTGGTTTTTGGCCGAAACCGAAACTTTGCTCGGTTCCTAGTTATTGACGTGATAGCTACTCGTAGCTATAAAATATTTTTTTTGTTTATTTATTCCTATTTATTATTTTATTTATAAAACTGTAGTAATAATTGGAAAAATTGCTCGCTGAGCCTCCCCTTAGACGCGCTTCCAAGTTTGGAAAACGTTGCATTAGCATAAAATACACTAAAATCTCGTTATTTTATGATTAGATACTGAAAGAAGAAAACAGAAAGTATAATTTTTGTTTCTAAAGTTTGGTAATTTATTTAAAAATGGCAATTTTTAGATATTTTTTTGCCTAAAAAATGAGGTTTTTTGAGAAAAAAATTGATTTTGGAGTTAATTACTCTGGATTTTTTTATTTATTCTATTAGAGGTTTTCTTTCTGCACAAATTGACATCACATTTAGTCTGATCTGATTAGCCGTTCGGAATCTACAGGGGTTTAAACTTTCAAATTTGAATTTACCGCAGTGCGGTAAAATGAAATGATAGGGAAAAAAAATAAATGGTGAAATCTTTAACTCCTCTCTAACCGTATCTTCACTATAATTATTTATACCTCTTAAGACAGAGGAGTTATTCAAGCCGATAAACTTTTTCTTGCATGCCTCCCTTACCTGCCATTATAGACTTATAATTTGTAAGACGGTGTCACGTCAAAAAAAAAAAGACGTATTGGGGATGTTTTCACCTTAAATTGCCCCTGACTGATCTTACATTTTATCTCCCCTTTAAAATTTAATTGAATGGACCAAACGTATCGAACTAATAGATGGATGATACTTTAAACACATTCAAAGTTAAAATGTTAAGCAACTTATTAATTATAACAGAAGACAGTCTATCGATTGTTAATTTTTTTACTTTCTCTTACCTCTATATATATGTTAATATATATAGAGAGAGAAAGTATTGGTTTCATGTCAAAAATTCGATGTCGAGATTTTGATGGATATACACGTTTTGAGGTCCCCTGAATCCAAAAAAGTGGTTTTCGCGACATGGTCTGTCTGTCTGTGTGTGTGTCTGTGAACAAAATATCTCAAGAACGAAAAGAGCTAGGAAGTTGAAATTTTATATTTAAGTTAGGCACCCCCATGGGACGTGACACGAAGCTTTTGAACAAAATCGACCAAAAAGTACTAGTACTTTACTGATGCACTTTTTCAGTTTTTTTCGATTTTCTCAAAATTCGCTCCAACGATTTTTTTTTAAATTCAAAAATCAATTATTTTTTAGATTCTCTATAAAATGTATATTCTCATTTTGTGATTGAAATCTTCTGAAGACCACTTTACTCTTGTACTCCATAGAAAAGATAGGAGAAATGGTTGCGATGGAAACAAAATATAAATATTTTCCCATACTTATAAATTTTACATCTTGAATTCAATCGTACCCTATGGTCGGAAATTAAATACATGTCGAGACAAAAAATCTGGTGTGACAAGCACAGTACACAACTTTCGATTACCGAAGGTAAGAGAAAGTTGTGTACTGTGCGCCAGTCACACCAGATTTTTTTCTTATTAAAAATGGCGTGTTTGTTGGTGAGGAATGCTTCGAGTGTTCATTAACGCCTCTTCATGCAGCTGATATGAATGGACATAAGATCGAAAATTGATGTAAAGGATCATTTATAATATATATAAATCAATATCACTAATTTCTCTCACAATCACACATACAACTTTAAATGTTATTTAAAAATTTCTCTTTGATCATATCAAATCACATTTTTTGCATTATTTTTTAAACTACGATCCTTTCGACGATTAGTATTCCCAAATATATTAAAAATCTCTAAATAATTAAGAAATTAATAAATTATCTTCTAATTCATAGGCTAAATACTGTCAGAGTACTCTATCGGAGAAATATGAACTAATCTCATTTTTAGCTTTTATAAGGCGAGAAATTTATTTCAATTTGTTAAATTTATATAGATTAATCACAAGCCTGTTTTTTTTTTTTTTTTTTTTTTTTTTTTTAACATTCACACTTTTTTCTCATTCACACTCATATTCACACTGTCTTTTCGGCAACTCAGGCCATTTAAGACATTTACGATAACCGCATGGGCGTAGCCAGACTTCTTGTTAGGGGGGGGGGGCCAACCCCTCGTTAGGGCGAAAGAGGGGGGGGGGGGTTTGCAATTAATATACACATAGAGTATTAATTATTTATTCACTTTTTTGGACTCAGGGGGCCTCAAAACATATATTTACAATCAAAATATCGTCATCAAATTTGTGACACGAATCCAATACTTTCTTTCTATATATTAACTTATATAGGTAAGAGAAAATAGTACATATGTTTATATCAATATTAATAAAATAAAGTGTTTTTTTTAACAACTCTGCCTATATCTAATTGAAAGTCCAGTAGTATTTTAGAACGTAGCGAATTTTGTAGGTAGAGCAACGATAAATAAATTTCCGTAGTTTTAAAAAAAGATAAAAAAAATTTACCTAATCCTTTCTCTTTTTTCTTGTTCTTCTTTTTCTTTCCGCTCTCTTTCTTCTTGCTCTTTCCTTTGTATTTCTAAGAGCGCTTTACGTCTCCTTTCTAATTCAGCTTGTCCTTTTTCAAAATTCTCTTTACGTTTATCTTCAAAAGTTGCTAAAAAACAAAACAAAAAATGTGTAATTAAATTAATTGTAATTGAGATTAAATGAGAAAATTTTAAAGATTACCGACCAGTGATGAGACTAGAAGCAGCATCTTTATCGAGGAGATCGATGCTACCCGATGAAGGTACTCCTGGCGCGACAGGAGCTCCAACATTTCCAACTGCGCTTGTCCCTTGGACACTTCCTTGACGTTGACGTCGGAATGTAGGAGGAATAAGTTCTAATGGCAATTGAGCTGGAATCTTTTCACCTGATTTTGCCATGTCACATAAATGTAGAGCTAAGACAAATTCCTCACAAGAGAGACGTCCGTCAGAATCCATATCAGCCAAAGCCCTGTGGGGGAAAATTTTATTAATTTATTAAAAAAAAAAAATGATGACGTGATTTATTTATACTCACCAAATTTGAGCAAGAATAGCTTGAGGTAAAGCGCTTTGTACCATAATATTTCTTGCTTGTGGGCCGCTTAAATAGCCAGACCGAGATCGATCAGTAGTATTAAAAACTTGAGTATATTTAAGTTTGCTTTGATGTGGCACGGCCCAGTCGACTACAGGAGAGCCCACTGAATGGCTAAAAATCAAATCAAATAACAAGTTATTAGATCAAAGTTGAACTCACTCAAAAGTTTTTTCTTTTTTTTTTTAAATTAAAATTTATTGGCATTATATAAGATGAAAATTTCTTCATCACGCTAAAATACCTAGAAGAAGTTTTCCTCACCCAGCTATTCTTCCATTATATTTGGTGGAAAATCGACGTGACTATTGCCCAGAGGATATTGT
Source organism: Euborellia annulipes (assembly GCA_023213315.1). NCBI lineage: Eukaryota > Metazoa > Arthropoda > Insecta > Dermaptera > Anisolabididae > Euborellia > Euborellia annulipes. The sequence goes on along the minus strand of JAKCPI010005366.1, from coordinate 132,076 downwards.
TACATGAGAATAAGCAATGAGAGTTTGTCTTTATTATGTGAGGTTATGTGTGAGGTCTTTGTGGCTGGAAGTATTATTAAGGCGGAGTCAAAAATAAAAATTCAAGACATTTGAGGCAAAATTATTTCTTTTATTATGCCGATCCAGGCTGACGTTTCGGCCACTAGTCTAGGCCATCTTAAGAGCCAGAGCTGATGAAAATTACAATTTCAGCGACACACATACTGAAATTGTAATTTTCAGTAAATGTATTACAGCTGGGAATCGTTGATTAGGACGATAAGGAGAAAAAAACAGCTTCCTTTTTCTCTCTCACCACTTCAATTTATTGCAAATATTTTGGCTCCTATACAGATGCCATCTTCAGTGCATATATGAATTTTTTGAGAGAGATTGTCAATATTATAAAAAATTGAATTACGCATGCTCTACTCTAGTTAATTAGATCATATTCTGGCGTAGAGCACCCAAACACGATGCCCCAAGCGCTCAATTTTTCTCAAATTTTTTATAATATTGACAATCTGTCTCAAAAAATTCATATATGCACTGAAGATGGCACCTGTATAGGAGCCAAAATATTTGCAATAAATTGAAGTGGTGAGAGAGAAAAAGGAAGCTGTTTTTTTCTCCTTATCGTTGTAATTTTCATTTATTCTCGCCTCCAGCTCTGAAGACGGCCTAGACCAGTGGCCGAAACGTCAGCCTGGATCGGTATAATAAAAGAAATAATTTTGGCTGCATAAGTCTTGGAATTTTTATTTGACTCCGCCTTAATTATCTTTATTTCTTAATAGGAATTTGTTTTTAATTAAATCTTTGACTATGTTTGTTTTAGCGTGACTGATGAAAGTTTGTCGAAATGTCTCTAAGTTGCAGTAATAAAATCCGACGTAATAAAATCTTATTTATTTTTTTTAATCATACACAAAAACCTAAAAGAATAATAAGAAGATAAGTGAATACTACTTACGGTGAATCTATGGATCCGACCCGTTCTAATGAAGGTGGAGCAGGAACACTTCCAACTAAATATAAAAGAAGAAGTTTTATTAAAATACAGACACATTTAAAAAATAATCGTGTGTAAAATTTTCATCTATCTTAATTTAAAATTAATAATTTATCAGGCTACCGAAAGCACATCACTATCGTAACAAAAAGTCTGCTTTAATAAAGAAAGAATTATGAAGAACACAAAACAATTTATAGCTGTGATGTTATATTATTAATGAGAGATGTAGCTAAGGTTTTTAATTTTTATTTTAAATTTATTCAATTCACACAGCTGACGTTTCGGTTTCGTGTTTGAACCATCTTCAGAGCTGGCGAAGTCATAGTGGATTTTATACATTGTTGAACAAACTCTTATATAATAAATATATACACAGTATGGGATGACCAGGTACATAGATGACTTTTCGCCGGCTCTGAAGATGGTTCAAACACGGAACCGAAACTTCAGCTGTGTGAATTGAATAAATTAAAAAAAAAAAAAAAAAAAAACCTTAGCTGCATCTCTCATTTCTTCCCTCTTATTAATTATGAAGAAGTTAACTACTGTAGAAAAAATACCACTTAACATTATGCTCCACCTGGTGGGTGAAGATTTTGAAATGTACAGGGGGACAACTAAGTCCCACCCACCCACTTTTTATTTGTGTTTATTTTATTTTTTTAAAAAAAATTATAATATTTTTTTTAATTTTATATTTAAATTTTACAAAGAAAAAATTTTTCAAATAAAAATTTTTATTTTATATAAAAAAAAAAAAAAAAAAATCCCAAGTGGAAAGGTGGGGAGGAAAACTTGACCTTCACTGTACATCTCAAAAATTCGTGTTTCATGTAATTTTGAAAATAAATCCCCGCAGATAATTTTTTTGTAAATGCTCGGTGTTGCACCACCCAGATATACTGTACAATAATCATTGATCGAACCCAAGGCTCCAAGTCACGATTAATCCGTAAATCAAAGAAAAGGTCACCTTTTAAATTAATTATTTCCAATAAAATATTGCAAAATAATTCTAATTGTATTGTTAAAAATAAATAAAAGAAGGATGTGATGAGAATATAATTTACTTTTTAATTTATAATTTCATATACTCTTGTCATGTCAAGTAGCCATTATGAGCAAGATGAAAAAAAAAATAATTATTTTCTGATTATATATTTAGGCTTAGGTAATTAGAAGAAGAAATTATGATGTCTGAATACAAAAGAAATTTATTTATAAGGTAAAGGCGTAGGAAGCCAAATTGAAATTTGAAACGGTTCGAACAAAATACCATACCCCCTCCCAAAAAAAAAATCCCAGGACCCGATCTGATAGCTGAAGCGATTTAGACCATGGTCAATGCTCTGTCGAATTAAAATCAATTATCCCATCCAAAGCAACATATACACGGAACACAAGGGCCTTAGTTGGACTAACAGAACTAGTCAATTCCAATCTTCCTTTGTCCCCATGACCTCCCGTGATTGGAACAAGCTCCCTGCGTCTATCTTCCCCAAAACCTACAATCTTCAGACTTTCAAGTCTAATCTCAAAAGGCATCTTCACAGTTCCCGCAGTTGAGTTCCCTTCTTTTGTTTTTATTTTCTTCCTGGCTGCATGTGACCACTGGTCATCATAGGTCATCGGACCTTATGACACCCATTCCAAAAAAAAGGCGTAAAAACGGAAAGAAAATAAAAAGGAAATGAATGTTAAGGAAAGGATGTCAAAAAAGAGCCTCTATCGAATAAAAATCTCGTTTTATCTAATTAAACCCGAAAGTCTTCTATGGAGATTTTTATTCATACCTCCCATTCCTAACACCACTTCTATCTCAACATAAAAGGAAATGATTTTAGTATTATTAAGTAGTGTAAGTTTCTGAGGTGCTAAAGCCCTAGGGCCGCGCCTGTTTATGTTTATTTTTATAAGATAAATAAATAGCGTTCTTGTGTTTATCTTTGATCTTCTTCAAACTTTTAATTAAGTAATTCCCCCCTGTCTGGGGGGGAGGGGGGCGCGCCCCCCCCTCCTACAAAACCCGGGGGGTTCGGACCCAGGCCGGCCGATTGATTTTATTTAAGCAATATGGATACCAGAGGGTTAAATAAAAATGCCTGAACCCCAAATACTAATCACTTTGGGGTCTCTATATTAGTATAAATTAAATGAATAATTAAAAGATAGAAGAAGACCTTAGATAAAAATAAAAGCATTAATTTTCATAAGAACCTTCGTCCAGAGTAAGATAATTCGCATATTATCCGTTTATTTGTGGATATTTCGATTCCAGGGAGATAGAATTATCTTTAGTACAAGCAACGGTGTACTGCAAATCGTCACAAATTTTATAATGACTCATTGCGAGCTAAAATGACATATTGGATAGAAATGTCTGAAGATTTAGCACAACAATCGATGTTTGTAGTAAAGATGATTCCATCCCACTGGGATTGAAATATCTACAAATCTCTTAACCGGCCTGGTCGGAAGCGAGACCTGGCCAATGCCCGGTTGGCCGGTTAATCCGAGGTTTGATTTTCATTCATATACATAAGACGTTTTCGTTTTCCTAACTAAATCATTTTTGTTTAAGAGATCTCAAGTCTATGTAGTAGAAAAATAACATGAAATTTTTGAGGGTTTGAATTTTTTCTTTTTATATTTTTATTGGGTTGACTGGGAAGCAAGCGAGTAAACAAACTCCGCCCTCCCTCTTCGCCATCTGAACGAAAATATTGCACAATGTTTCACCACACAGTTTAATTAAAATACAAAAATCTCCACACAACTTTCTCTTCTTCTATCGAAGTTGTGTACTGTTTGTCACCCAGATTTTTTGTGTCGCATGTATTTAGTTCCCCAGTAGAGAATATTTGAATTCAGATGTAAAATTTATAAGTATGGGAAAATATTTATATTTTGTTACCATGGCAACCATTTCTCCTATCTTTCCTATGACACAAGAGTAAAGTGGTCTTCAAACAATTTTGAGGGCAAAACGAGAATATACATTTGAAGAGCATCTAAAATAATTGATTTTTGAATTTTAATCAAAATCGTTAGACGAATTTTGAGAAAATCGAAAAAAACTGAAAAAGTACATCAGTAAAGTACTAGTACTTTTTGGCCGATTTTGATTAAAAGCTTATTTTCTCGTCCCGGGGGTGTTTAACTTAAATATAAAATTTCAACCTCCTAGCTCAATTCCTTCATGCTTAAAATTGAACACACACACACACACACACAGACAGACACACACACAGACAGACCATGTCCGAAAATCACTTTTTTGATTCAGGGGCCCAAAACGTAAAGATCCATCAAAATCTCGACATCATTTTTGACATAATCCAATACTTTCTCTCTCTATATATATATTACATATATACATAGGTAAGAAGAAAAATAAAGTAAATTACATATGGACCCTGTTAGGCAATGGCGTGTCAAAGCGCCAAACTATCGAGATTTGAGAAAATTAACATTAAAGTTTTTTGTTTTACATTAGATTATAGATATAATTTTTCTTGCCATTTGCGCAAGTAACATTAAATATAAATTTTTTTAGGGCATATTTCATAAAAAATACTATTAATTATAGGATTTGAAACAATATTCCGTGCTTAACTCAATTTTTAATTTTTTGGCGCTTGACGCACTATTGCATAACAGGGTCCATATAATATAAGTAATCATAAAAATAATGTATGATAAATATATGTAATTTATAATACTAATGGGATTAGTCGGTTAATCCGAGGCCGGATAAGAGGGGTTTTACTGTAAGGGGATAATATGCTCTGGTCGAAAGTTCTTAAAATTAATCCTTCTTACGGTCATCACAATTGAAACAAGAACGTTTTTTATTTATTTTACTAACTTCTCTATTTTTTCGACAATTTCTATCATGAAAAATAAAGAACTTGAAGGCAGTACCTGGAGGAGGCCTTGGTGGTGGCACTGTTTGAGAAATGGCTGTTCCATTTGTAGTTATTGGAGGCACCGCAGAGGGGATGGCAGGTAACGACACTAGATACACTCGCTGGAACAGGTGCAACAGGCATCACTGCAATTCCGGAAACAGGTACTATAGGAGCAATTGGCGCAGCTACTGGTGGGACAATCGGAGCTGCAACAGGTGGAATGGAAGAGACCATGCCTCCAACCAGGGGCTGAATTGGCGGGGCCATCATCGGTGGAATTGCTGGCCTCATTGGAGCTGCGGGCACAGCTGGAACAGGTGCCATTGACGCTGGCACAAGGGGAACTTGAGGAACCGTCTGTGGGGCCATCTGAGGCGGTGATTGTATCAAACTTGGACCTCCTAATCCTAGAAAATATAAAAAATTTCTTTTTAATTTAAAAATATAAAAAATAGTCTCGAGAATTAGTAAAATAGAATGTGTCCTAGGCAGTTTAGGTATTTCAATGAGTGGGATTAATGGTAAATAATTATACAAATTATACCGTAGGAAGCTAGAAAAGGTCTTGAAGAGAAAATATACTCTTTTTCACAGCTGCTTAAGGTGCGCGTCTCGAAAAACCGTTATTAGCCGATTCAGAAGCTGGTTACTCTAGTGGGCAAGAGAGGGCATTAGTTCTGCCCGTAGGGAAACAAGCCATTTCATTTGAAAGGTTCCAGCTAATTAATTAAAGACAAAAAATTAATTATTCTTTAACATTAAAATTATTTAATGTGATTAATCTAAAAAAAAAATTCGAAAATCAATAATAGGACTTTTATAAGTTGTAGATATTTTAAATAGCTTTAATTAAAAAAAATTTTTGAGGTCAATAGCTTCAAAATTGTGGCTGTAACCTCTCAAAATTAGCACCTCGAGACGCGCACCTTAATTTATTAATATACGCCTATTCTTCGAATGAATTATCGTCAAGACATGCCAGTAAAAATACTAAGGCTAATGATGAGAATATATATATATAATTTTTCTGGCCAAATATTATATTTTATATAAACATATTTATTATATCTATATGTGATGCGCAAAGTGAAAAGGGACCTCTTGTCGGAAATTTCACAAATTGAGTTATTGATATGTTTTTGAAGAGGATAATTTCCTGAACATTTTAAGACCATAACCACTAAATCTCAAAAACTAAAAGCCTTTCAAAGTTATAGATATAAAAAACGAATTTTAACACAATGAACAAGTATTTAAGATTGGGTTAGGTTAGGTTGAAGTGGCCGTTCACAGTGAGGGAACAGACTTAGGCCAATTAGGCTTTGGTGGGGCTATCCCCCTTTCCTACCCTAAGAGGAGACTTCGACAGGATGTTTGAATTATTTGCGGCAAGCTGGATTCGATCCCGAGCCGTGTTGAGACTTCGGACTCCGTAATCCTCAGCTTAGCCGGCTTAGCCATTGCTTCCTCACTATTTAATGTTACTAAATCGATTATTTTGTAATCTTTATCGGATTCTCATCTGTAAAATTACCGAATAAAGGAAATATTGAAGAATCGTATTCAATCGAAACCCAAAAATCGATATTTTTGACCGAATTCGACTAAAATGCCCGTACCGATATTTTTATTTCGCCGACAATTGTCTTACAAGGGTCCCACGGGTTGTGGGTCACCGATTTTTTTCAAACTCATAGGATTTGAAGATTAGTATCTGGACATCAATTTCCTAAAGCAGTACGATGCACTACTCAAGAACACTCAAGAAAATCGACTTTGAAGACGATCAAGATTTCCGAGTTCTATAAGTTTGAATAATTTTGTTTATATGTAAACATTGCTTGGTAGCCGTGACAGTAAGGGCAACAGTCAGAAACAAGGAGTCCCTAGTTCGATGCTTGTTGGGAACATTTTTTTTTATTTCAATTCTCTATCCGTATATACAGTATCTCTCATATTAACATTTATAAAATTGAAATTAAATTAACAAATATTTTTTCAATATAAATTAACATCTTTTATTTTAATTACCACTCGCTACTACAGTTTTCACCGTCATGTTGCTTTATCGACTAAAGTCTTATATGGCCTAAGTTGCTGAAAAGACTGTGTGCGAGTGGGTGAGTGGAAAAACTGTGAGTGTTTAAAAAAAAAAAAAAAGATATATGAAAATACATGAAACGGTTCGTCCTATTGAACAATAAGATGTTTTTAATTTGTATACCAAATTTCAATTTATTATAAATATTCGATTTTTTCAGTTTTAACGAGTGGTAATTAAAAATAAAAGAAGTTAATTTAATTTCAATATGTTAATGTGAGAGATTCTGTATATAGAGAATTGAAATAAAAAAAAATGTCCTCATCAACATCGAACTAGCGACTCCTTGTTTACTAAACTGTTGCGCTTACTGTCACGGCTACCAGGCACTGTTTACATATAAATAAAATTATCCAAACTTAACAACTCGAAATCTTGATAGTCTTCAAAGTCGATTTTCTTGGGCTCTGAGAGGCATCGTACTGCTCTAGGAAATTGATGTCCTGATACTAATCTTCAAATCCTATGAGTTTGAAAAAATCGGACCCACTACCCGGGGGCTCCTTGTTAGATTTGGACTTTCCGCATCACATATTTAACTGATTCTTAGATTAAGAACAAATATGGTAGAAATTTCATATTTTTATAATTTCACAATGAATAAATTATTTATTTTTGATGACCTGTATTCTATTTTTATTCTAATCAAGTGATAAATAAAAAAAAGAAACAAATCCAGTTCTTAATAAAACGAAAATGAGTGAAAGGAAAGCTCCGTATCAAGGACAAAGATGATGAAGATTATGTGTCATATACTTATATTATTAGAATAATTGGAAATTAAACATTAAAGTTACCATTGCTTGCGATAGGCATCTTCAACAGGCTCGGTGGAAGAGTCTTGGGCAGTTCGAAATTCCGTAATTTCAAATTAATCAATTTACAGGCGATGCTAAACTCATCGATATTCATTTTGCCATCGGAGTCGGTATCGGCAAGCGACCTGCGTCAAACAAAAAGACAAATAATTCCAAGAAAAATAATCGTTTTTTTTTCCAAATGCAAATGATGGTGAAGTTGGTTTTAGCTATCTTACGAGTTATTGATAATTATTTCTTCTTTGAACTCCTCAATCTACCTTTCTCCAAATTTCTTTCATAAATAGATCAGATTTTTTTTTTTTTTTGAAATCGGGAGGAATAAAACCAGCGTTTTGTTGAACACCTTTCGACGAGACGTTTCGGTAAGCAAAACGGTTGCCGATGCTCCAAGCTGATTACTATATTAATATATATGACAGTGATACCTTAAAAACACCTTTTATTGGCACTGAAGAAGGCAACAGTTATGGTTACCGAAACGTTTGCCTAGAATAAAGTATAAAAGTCTTCAACAAAAAGCTGGTTTTATTCCTCCCGACTTCAATATTCAAGAATTATCTATTCTATTGATTATTAGTAGTTTTTTTTTGTGTTTTGAATTGTAATGAATATTATTTTAATAAATCTAGACAAAGGTTTTGATGAAGGCTATCGAATTGGCCGAAACGAAAAGGGATGAATCCAATGTAAACCTGAAAAAAGAATTGTTTTAATTAAGGCGGAATAGGACTGAAGTTGTTACGCATGTTTTTCCCGATAAGAGGGCGTATGCCCAAAAAATCAAGTAATTCAAAAATTTGCCAAGAGATGTCAGAATGGTAGCTAATAATATTTAATGCATTTGGTGATTTTCATTGATCTTTTAACAAGAAATACTTTATAAATGTTATTATATATTATGTATCTTTTATAAAAGCATAAAAATATATAAATATAGGCCAGATATACGCTATTAGGGGATCAGCTGTTAGACTAGCCTGCCATCTATTGCAAGAACGCTGAACTAATTTGACAGTTGATTTTTAAATAAATCATCTAAGCTTATTTTAAAAATTTCTTCTATAATAGTCTAGTTTTTTTTTAAGTACGTTTAGACTCCTGAACTCCCTTAACAAAAATAATTTATCTGTAACATTTGCGACTCTTTGCGGCCGCTCTAGAGGGCCGTGGCCCACTACTTTAAGAAGCCCTGATCTAGACCACTATAGATTGAATAGTAGCTAGTTTAGAAACCAATTGCATTACTGGAAGAATGATATAAAATTTTAAAATAAGAAACAAACAAAATGGTACTCTAATAGAAAATCGATATTAAGTGCCCGGTGCGCCTGAAGACACTTGTTGCCTTATCTAAATATATCAGGCAAGCGCTCAAGAGCTCAGGGCAAAATGATTTCATCGATTATTAAGAGGTGTGGTTGGTTTAAGAACACATTCTCTTACTGATAACCTTATTTCATAAATAGTAATAAATTCCCAGAAAAAAAGCGAAATCTTATTGACCTATATCATCAAATGAATATCGAAAAGAAAAAAAAAAAGATTCACTGGTGAGTTGGAAGAAAACTCGTCGGTGCAGTTAGACGGGGGGCTTACGTAAGGCTGAATGCCCTTGGGGGGATGTGATGGATATAGAGGAGGAAAGGGATTCTTGATCTTGATGAGGTTGTTTATTGGCATTGGCGGAGCACTCAAGAGAGATCAGACTCATCTCATCGAGACGATTGAATCAAGTGACATCTCGTTTGACCTAGCCGGCCGCTCGACTTCTATTCTCAAAGGTCAACAGCTACATTTGAAATTATCCATTTACAATAATAAAACTATAGTGTCTAAAAAAAAAAAATAATTAAAAATTTTTATTTCATCAAGTCAAGTCCGATTATATATACATACTATCCGTTAAACCTGTCCAAGAAATAAACTACTAGTTAGAATTATTCTTAATATTATGTATCTTTTATAAAAGCATAAAAATATATAGATATAGGCCAGGTATACGCTGTTAGGGGATCGGCTGTTAGACTAGCCTGCCATCTATTGCAAGAATGCCGAACTAATTTGACAGTTGAATTATAAATAAATCGTCTAAGCTTATTTTAAAAATTTCTTAATTAATATGTGATTAATAATAATAATAAATTCATTTTTAAATTTAAAGAAAATTAAAGATTATTGGGACAGATTGTTTTTTTGTTTTTGCTTGATAACAAAAACATTAATTACGATAATTTTTTAATAAGTCATTAAAAAAATTATAGCTTGATGTCCCAATAATATTTTATGAATTTAATTCATTTAAAAAAAAAACCGCATTGAAAAATTCCTTATAATCGTCTAGTTTTTTTTTTAAAGTTCGTTTAGACGTCGCTCCTGAACTCCCCCTTAAGCACTCATTTAAATTTTTGATGATTACACTCCCATTTGGTTTTAGCCAACATCTGCTCATTTGATAACTTGGTTTTAAATTGTTTATTTGCCTATTATATTTCCACCCACCATTTCTCATTTCCGGCCTGTGGGGTAATCCATTGTTATAATTTCTTTAAACAATAAGTTTAAATGGCCCGAATGAAAAACGAGGACGTTCACCCAAAGTGGAATTATTGATTTGCTAAAAGTCGAGCTGACTTAACGAGAGGGCAGAAACGAGAGGATCGAAATAAGATTAAAATCTTTCTTTGATTACGTTTAAATAGCAAGTCTTCTTGCCATTTTAATTAATTAAAATGAAAATTTTTGCAATTGATTTTTTTTATCTGACATTATAAATCAGAACTGTTTATGATCAAATATATAACATAGTTATTTTTTTTTGCGTAATTTGATAATTAGTATGATAGTATAAATTGAAATATAATTATCATAATAGATTCTGATTTATTCTTCCTTCTTTTATCCTATTTTATATTCCTATTCCAGAAAGAAAATGCAGTCTTGTATTTTCTTCAGTCATGAGGTGGGGGAGGATGCTTTGGCTTTTAAAAAGAAACAACTTGCTCTCTTAGCTGGAAGCAATTCACCGTTTTGCATTTTTCTAAATCAAGACATCTATCAGCTCTGACATTTCTTTAGAATAATAAAAAAAAATCCTAAGATAGATAATCATCTCGAATTTTATATTAGAAATGTCATGTAATCGTTTTTTATGTGTACAGTGAGATTCAAGGCATTTTCTCATGTGATTATTTTATTGTTTTTTAAGAAAAATTTTTTAGTGGAAACTTTTCAAATTTAGAATAGAAACCATTAAAGCATGAGAGTAGGCCTACTTTAATATTGATCCTTATACATAAGGGAAAGTAGCGGATTATCGGATAGGCGCCCAATATCGGATACCAAGGTTCTGGCTCTCCTGTATGATGCAACAAAACGAAATAATTGTACCTCTTGGTTCCTCTATCCTATAGCGAAGTTGAATGGAGTTATCTGTTGTCAGAGCGAGTTGTGAAAAATATTTATTTGGTTTTTTGAATTTATGAACATTTTGGAGGATGCACTTCACATCTTGTAGCAAGGAAGAAAGAAAAGAGCGATTGCAGCTAAGTTTATTTCGTTTAATAATCGCTTCAAGCCGACGTTTCGTATAGAACATCATCAGGGCTGAAGCGTGTCAACAAAAATGTCTCAAATGGCAAAAAATATTTTATACGATTGTGCCATTCGACATTTTGAGGAATTTTGCTGACAGCTTCAGCCCTGATGATGGTCGTATATCTGACCGAAACGTCGACTTGAAACGATTATTAAACGAAATAAACTTAGCTGCAATCGTTCTTTTCTTTCTTCCTTGCTACAAGATCTACTCAAATATCCACTTCACTCTAACACTTCACATCTGTTCTACAACTACTAAAAGTGATATGTTCAAACTGCTCTGGTGGTAATTACTTTGAAGAAGAACGTTAATTTTATTATACACTTATTTTTTTAGCTAGCTGTTAGGGTTTCGAATTTAGGTTCCGTCAAATGTAAAAACGTGTTGGCTCCTAATATCGGATAGTTTCGGGTCCCTAATATCAGATATCCATAGACAACGAGGACAGAGGAGACGAGGAGTGTATTTACTGTCTTCAACCAAACAGGCAAGATAAACACCCCCAACAGTGAATAAGTTGTGAATTGTTCTGGATCAGATGAGAAAGGATGGAAAACTTCAACTGTGAGCATTGCTTTTCAAATGACTCACAGCACAGTATTTGGATCTTGTACTCAAATTTTATACCTCTTAAAAAACTTTTTTCAGCTGCTCCAGTTAAATGATGTTTTCATGGCTTATTTCCCTATTCGTTGGGGTAACCCAACATCCGATATTTCAAAAAGTGTAAAAATGTCAATTTTTATTTAAAAAATAAAAAAAAATTAACGTGATTGAAATATTGATTATAGGTTGTTTAGTCTAGTAAATAACAAAGTGTATTGTGTTTAAAAATCAAAATGTAGCCAAAAATCATGTTGTTATCAATAGTATTTTTTAAGTATTTAAAAAAAAGTATCCTTCCCTTACGTCTACAAGAAAGCGAAGAATAAGAGAGAAATTCTTGAATAAAACAACAAAAAAAAACAACATAAAAAGGGAGGAAGTTGATATGATTAATCAAAATATCCCTTATCAAAAGTTCTGGAAAATGTTAACTTTGAATGACTAATGTTGGAAAGGAGGAGGCGCGGCCAAACATGGTCTTGGGTGTATGACTCCTCGCGAGTCAGTCACCTTTTCCCTTTAAAATAAGGAGAAATAACCCAATCAAAGCCCCCAGGACTTCCAATACGGAGTGCTTATATTAGCCACCTAGTAAGAATATAGAGATGGCCTCAGATGCCTAAAAAGACCTTAAAAGAAAACAATAAAAAATAAATATTCCAAATAAAGAGAAGAAAACTCGAAGAGCAGCAATTGTTGATGAACTGACTGAGGACCTTCTAGTTTTCTACTCATAAAAGAAGAATTGAAATCTATTCCAAATAAATAAGAAGCCATTTAGACCCCGTCTCTATTCTTCTAAATCAAATGATACCCAAAATAAAATCACTCTTACAATTGACCAAGAATATCAATAAACAGGGCCGAAACTATCCAGGGGCATTTGCCAGGGCTCGGACGGCAAGGGGGCCTGAGAAAGGTCAAAAAAATTTGCATTATAGTGTATTAAATTATTTAAAACGGGTAGGCAAAATTTAAGAGGAAAGGAAGTAAAAAATAGATTTTTTAATTTTCTTGAAAAATTTCTAAAAAAATCTTTAGTTCTCTCCAATTTTTTTTTTCTGATTGTACAAATTATTATTTTAGGCAAATAAGTAGCTTTAATTAATTAGTACAATTTGGTGTAGGAGGGGCCCATAGATGAGGTCTTGCCCAGGCAGGGTGGTTAAAAAAAAAAACTTTTTTAGATTTTGACCAAAAGTGGTTAAAACCGTCCAAAATTAGTTTTAACCACAAAATTTATTTCAATGTATTGGATACCAATCAATAGGGAAGTGGTCTAAATGGCCTCCGATGCCGAAAAAGGCCTTAAATTAAATTAAAAAAATATATATCCGGACACAAAAAATATGGTGTGACAACCACAGAACCTAACTTTCAAATAGCGAATGTAAGAGAAAGTTTCATAACTTCCAACTTTTAATCGAAACTATTTAATAGTCCGAAATTCCTGTAAATATAAAATTTATGTTTAGTTATTTTTAAGTTTTTTAGATCTTCCATTTCTGTATGATTTATGTAAATATGTAATTTTCTCGAAATATAAGCATTCTATATGAAATTAATTTATTTCAATAAAAACCACTTGTCAAAAATGGATTAAAAAAACCCTGTGCCCAGGGTCCCAAAAAACCTAGTTACGGCCCTGAATATATATATATATATATATATCTCACAATATTACTAGAATAAATTTACCAAAGACCTGCAAAAACTACTTGTTAGCCTTGAAGAGATGCATAAAAGGCATTGACAACAAAAAAACAAAATTTGCTTTTATTTTTCTTGTGAACTCGTCCTAAATTCAAATTAACTATAGAATTCTTCAATAATACAACAAAAACAACAACAACAGAAATAATAAATACAAGAACGAATGATGGAAGGTCTGGCAAAAGAGATGAAGAACAAATAGCCAATTCAATTTAAATGAGAATGTCACAGGTGTAATAACCTTTTTAATCTTGACTGAAAAAGGACACAGAAACGTAGTAATTTTTACAAATAAACAGAAAACAAAATTCTTTTATTAAGAACAAATAAACATCTATATATAAGTGGCCCAGATGAAGAGGGCTGTTGAGCGCCATCAATAAAGCGTCTATATATATGGACCCTGTTACGCAATAGTGTGTCAAACGCCAGCTACCGAGATTTGAGAAAATTAACATTAAAGTTTTTTTGTTTTCATTAGATTCTATATAATTTTTTTTGTCAATTGTGCATTAAATATAATTTTTTTTAGGACATATTTCATAAAAAATATTATTAATTATAGCAGTTGAAACAATATTCCGTACTTAACTCAATTTTTAATTTTTTTGACGCTTGACACACTAATGCGTAACAGGGTCCATATAATCAATTTGACTTAGCAGCCGAAATAAATCCCGACAGCCCCTGGGCCAAGGTATAGTGGTAGAGATCTCGCCTCTTGTGCAATTGGTTCGAAATTCGCTTCCTGTTCCAAGGGACATTGATATATCAATACGAACTGGGTTTAAATGCTGACAAATACCTTAAACAAAACGATATACATTTAAATGTGAAATGATATTGAGAAAGCGTTCAATTTTGCTATTCAAAGATCAACAGGATATTGGAAAAGTTTTGTTTTTATTGTTGAATGAATACATTTGTAACTTTTCTTTATAGGAGAATAAAAAAGTATAAGCCGCTTAATGCATCAGCTGAAAATACGAGTGCTATATTGATTTATTTTGTGTTGTATTAGTGTTGCGGCTTTTGGCAATGACCATATCAATTCGATCCCTCCCTTTTTAACTTTTTCCAAGGGTGAAAAATAAAAAAGAGAAATTTCAATAGATATACTGACCATATCTGTCCAAGAACGAGAGGAGGCAATTGTGATTGTAGGAAGAAACCTTTGGCCTGGTCGCCGGTGACGATGCCATTGATAGGACGTAGTGCACGGAATTGCTCCTCATATCGTGAACGTTCCCGGGGCTGAATAGCCCACGGGTCGGTCGCCCCTTGCACTGCCATGGCCGCCTCTGTCAAACAAATTAAAACAATCATTTGTGAGAAACTTTTAAATATTGTTTATTTAAATGATGGATTTGTTAGGGGCATGGAGTGACGAAAGTCCGAAATTGAACAATTCGGGAAAAGGCGTTTGAAAATTAATGCCTGAGTTATAATGAACAGGAACAGGTAGATGAAGGCAGCCAGCAAAGAACAAAAACTATTTAAATGTCGACGTTTCGGGAACGCATCTTCAGGAAAATAAATTGTTAATGTTGTTTAGATTGATAAATGTAGGTCATACAAAATTATAATACAAATTTGCAGATACCATTAAATGTATGTTTGTCTATGAGAATTGTAGTAGGTGCCAGGGCTTAATTTATTGTTAAATGGGCCCGAAACATCAGCACTGTCCAAGATTAAAAGATATATAAATAATATATAATTTTGTATGACCTACATGTATTAATCTAAACAACATCAACAATTTATCGTCCTGAAGATGGGAGCGATGCGTTCCCGAAACGTCGACGATATTTTTTGTTCTTTGCTGGCTGCCTTTATCTATCTGTTCCTGTTAAATTTGATTTTTTTTTTTTAAATAATGGTGATAAGGTATTGGAGGTATTAAAATAAATGGGAAATCTGGCGGAATGAAAACTAGCTGTTTCTCAATTCCAAGTTTATGTAGAACGGATATCGAGTATTCAGAGATGCCTCTATCAAAATGATGTTTCTCCATATAAAATCACATTGCAGTTGGTCAAAATATTAATTTGAAAGGTTCTTTTTGCGAGGAGGCAAGTGGCTAAGCTGTGGATTTCAGATGTGAAGTCTCACGACATGGGTTAGATTCCAGTTTGCCGCAAATATTGCCCAAGGGTAGGAAATTTGTACAGATTTTCTTCATTTCGGGCAAAATTTTTGTCAAAAGTGGAATTAAGAAACAGTTTGTATTTCTTCAAACCTTTATTTGATTATTATTTTTTTTTTTGTAATACGTATTTGTTGAAATGAAATTCCTTTAATGCGCTAAATGCATCTTTATAATAATCCAAGATTGAAACAAAATCCTTGAATTTGAAACACTTTTTAATCACTATCAATGAATTGAAAAGACGTGTAGATATGTGATCAAAGGTAGAGATGAAACTAGTGAGCCGCAGGTGGCTGGCTAATCAATATTTCAATTGGAAGTGTTTAAATAAAGTAGCTAAAGGTAAATCGCTAAGATTTTGGCAGTAAATAAATATCAATTTCGGTGAGTTTTATAATCCGTTTATTTCGAATGGGGATATGTACAGTGAGGGACAATATTAAGTCCCCCCCCCTAAGCGTTTTCTACATGTGATTATTTCATTGTTTTTATAAAAGAAAATGAAATTCTTTATTGGAAATTTTCTAGGTTTGAACCATGAAGGATTCAATTAAAAAATATATATTTTTTTAAAAACAATGAAATAATCACAAGTAGAAAACGCATAGGTGGGACTTAATATTGTCCCTCAATGTACCTTGTTAATGCATCCGAAATAAGCGAATTATAAAACTCACCGAAATTGATTTTTATTTATTGCCAAAATCTTTGCGATTTACCTGTTCAACCAATTGTCCATTTGGCACACCGCAACTCTAATTGTTATAAGAGAAGTTATGGTTCCTAACAGTTTTTCGAGTGAAACGTTCCTTTCAAGAAAACTTCATAAAGAATACAAGAACATCAGAGTGCATAATCGACTGTGGTTCCTGAAAGAATAATAAAATAAATGTTTGGCTGGGAATCGTAGATTAGGACGATAAGGAGAAGAAAACCAGCTTCTTTTTTTCTCTCTGACCAGTTCAATTTATTTGCAAATATTTTGGCTCCTATACAGGGCTCATCTTCAGTGCATATATGAATTTTTTGAGAGAGATTGTCAATATTATAAAATATTTGACAACAATTGAGTTTATGGGTTTCGTGCCTGGATGTCCATTCATACAGTGGCATAGAACGTCCAGACACGAAGCCCATGCGCTAATTGTTCTCAAATATTTTACAAAATTGACAATCTCTCTCAAAGAATTCATATATGCCCTGAAGATGACCTCTGTAAAGGAGCCGAAATTTTGCAAATAAATTGAACTGGTCAGAGAGAGAAAAAGAAGCTGGTTTTCTTCTCCTTATCATCCTAAGAATAATAAAGACTTATTTTCTGGCTAAAAATTTTTAGTTACACCTTGTCGACAGGGGATCTAATCGTCAGTTGTTTTATTTTTTTTTATAAAAAGTAATTTTCCTGCTGAGGCCATTTGATTTAAAAATTTATTGAATCTTATATTTTAATTTAATGTGTTATGGTGTGGAGATTTAATCAGGGTACCGAATGAACTTTGCACCAGGAGATTAAATAAAAAATCTTTTATTTAATTTTTACTGCCGACGTTTCGGTCGTCTGTCACGACCTTCATCAGGGCAATAATTGTCAACAATACACGAGAAAGAAATAGTATATGAATACAGTAAACATCAAAATACCTAAGATGTGTATTGTTACAATTATTTCCCTCGTGACAGACGACCGAAACGTCCAAGTAAAAAATAAAATTTTATTATTTATCTCCAGTCCATTCAGTTTTTTACATTTTAAATACATTATATCGATGGCGTTCTATTTCAATTTTCAGCACTGTTTGGCGTTGCTTAACAACACTGATCTCGGGGGTTAAATTTTTTACCCTTTTTCAAAGTATTATTTGGTTGCCAGTATCTGCTTTTGCAACCCTTTCTTGATTTACTTTATCTGTAGTCTATTTATGATTCGGACAGAGATCATTTCCTGAAATTTATTTAAACATTCAATCTACATTTTCCCCTATACATCAAATGTTATAAATTAATGTCAAAGAGAAAGATGATTAAATATAAACGCTCATATTAAAAATACCTCGCTCAACTACCCTATTTAAGCGAGGATTATTATTGATTGTTTAGAGAAGGTGAAGTGCAGGGATAAAAGGGGTCAAATAAACAATCATTCATTTGCAAAGAAGAAATTCAATGGCTGGATTAGCAGGAGCAGGTGGATGTAGCCAGGCAGCAAAGAATAAAAGCTCTATCGGCGACATTTCGGACACGCATCGTTCCCATCCTCAGGACGATAAATTGTTAATGATTGATACATGTCGGTTCATACAAAAATATAACATAAATTTGGATATGAATATGATAATTTTTTGTGTTAAATGGGCCCGAAATCTTGGCCAGTGCTGATGTTCAGGGCCCGTTTAATACAAAAAAATACAGCCCAGGCACCTATTACAATTCTCATATACATCTAATAGTATTTGTATTTTATTTTATTTTTGTATGAACCGACATGTAGCTATCAATCTAAGCAATATTAACAATTTATCGTTCTAAGGATGGGAACACGATGTGTCGACGATATTTAAATAAAATTTTTATTCTTTGCTCTGTAGTTTCATAAATTAATCACTAATCTGTCATATTTTGGGATTATATCCAAATTTATTTGAAACTAAAAATTTTGTGATTAGATTAAAAAGTGAAGTGAACGAGTTCTGATAAGACAAAAATATATTCTGATTTGTTTATAAATAATTAATATATTATGTTTTTTTTTTTTTTTTTAAGTGATCTATAATCACCGATTAAATTTTTTTTACTTCCTCCTATATATAATATATATAAGAGAGAAAATGTCACAAATTCATCGAGATTGATGGACCACTTGAGCCCCGAACCAAATGTTGACACCCGCGGGGGGGCGGAACAAAACCAAGAACGAAAAGACAGAAGTGAAATGTAATTAAGTAGACCCCCAGGGGACGGACACGAAGCGAACAAACGACCAAAAACACACTACGATCACTTTTTCAGTTTTTTCGATTTTCTCAAAATTCTCCAACAATTTTTTTTAAATTCAAAACAATTATTTTTTAGATTCTCTAAAAATAATTCTCATTTGATGAAATCCGAAGACACTACCTGATTCATAGAAGGAAGAGAAAGGCAGGACAAAAAAAATTTCCCAACAAAAATTTACACAATTCAAACCCACGCGAAACAAAAACAAAAAACACACAAACACAACTGAACAAGACCCCACCAAACAAGAAACACACAAAACAAAACCAGCCCATTTTTTTATATTAAAATAACTATAAATGAAAAATATATTATTAGGCACAGTGAATGCCAAATTTAAGTACTTCTTTGGGTTTCTATATATGATTTTTTCATTGTTTTTTTTTTTTTTAATAAAAAAAATTTTAATGGAAATTTTCGTGGTTCAGAACACTTGAATATTTTCCAAGAATCACTTTAAATAAAAACAATGACGTGGGCACTCTCATATTTATCGATAAATCGACTAAGTATGGAGTATTTGTAAGAAAAATTCTGAGGCAGCACTGTGTATTAATGAACTGAATGTTATGTCTATTATTTGTTTGTTTTATGACTCAAATTTAGTATAAATGTATAATATGTGTGTGTATTGGGATTACCTAAGTAGAACAATAAAGATATTATTATTAAATGCACCGAAACGTTCCCGGATAATCAATCAACATGCAATTTGAGAGATTTCATTTTTATTAGTTCCCTCTGCCTATCCTTTCAATTAATATAGTTATATTTTTGTTTTGAAAAACATTTTTTCTACATATATCAGGAATAGTTGGCCTCTGAACCGAACTGACATCCGCATCAACCAATATATTATATATATATGAAATATTAAGAATTCTCACTCAAAACACAACGAAGATAAGAATATAATAGGAACATATATATATATATATTATTTGTTGGTAAGATATCTCTTTCTGTAATGCAGAGTTGAGTGATTAGTAAAGTGGAATGGTTTATTATTTACCCAAAAAATGGAAGAATAATAGAACAATAAAGTGTGAAGGCTAATAAGAAACAAAATTTGATCAATTTGAAATATGGAGATATAAAGATGAATTAAAATTCATGTGTTTGATTCATGTCAAAAATATAAAATCACTTTTGTGTTTATCTGTCAAACATTTTGAAAAGTCAATATAATCACTATACCTTTTTATATATGGTACAAAACAAATTTAATAAAAAAATAATTTAGGAAATAAAAATTCATCTATTTTCATTAATTAAAACAATCAAGATAATCACTATAATAAAATGTTCACCATTAAATACTTAATAATCTAAAAATACTTAAATACAAACAATTTTAAAAATAAATTTCAAATTTTATTTTTGACATTTGATTGATGCCATTGATTAGTAAAAAATTTATTTTAAAATTCAAATGAGAGTTTTGTGAAGAATTAATTTTGAAATTATATATATCTATGAATAAAAAATATAATATAGAAGAAAATAATAAGGTCATTAATTTTATGATAAGTTAAAATTTTAGGTTAAGGTAATGACATTTAAAGAAATTTTAATTTTAGAAGAAAATCGATACAAGTGAAGGAACACTTACTTTATTGGTATTTGAGAAGTATTAAATTAGAGCATGATGATGATGAGGATGAAATTCACTTTAGAGCAGTAAAAAAAAACTAAGTGAAGGAATTTTTACGAACTTGAATACCGAATGACAACGTTTCCCTTCTCTCGGGATGAAGGCGACGTCATTTGCCAGAGAGGCTCGTCCCCGACTCCGCTATTGATCTTCGCAAATACTAAATCTCAGCTAATTAAAAAAACGTTTTAAAACTTTAATAATCTTTTATAATTAAACAAAATATATTTTTCAATTCTATTTTTATTGTTAGTTAGTTGATTTTTTTGTTGTATTTAAATGTTATTTTGACTAGTCGGTGGAGACGTCACTGTGACGTCACCGGAGGCGCGCTTATAGAACGCAAGCGGCTCTCGGTGAGTCTGCCAGTGAGTAGACCAGCGCGACGTTCTCCTCACCTTTGCACATTTTTCATCAAGTTGTAAGTAAAATTTTATTTCTTATAAAACATAATCATCATATTTAATTAAGTGAAATTTTTAATTAAGAAAAATTTCAAGGAAACAATCAAACGGTGTTTATTTTTTTATTTAATAAAAATCATCAATATTTTGATTATTTTTTTATTAATTTTTTACAAAATTTATAACTGTTTGAAAATTTTATTAAACTTTAGAATTTTATTAAACTAGCTTTAGAATTTAATTAAACTAGTATATTTATTATAACCTAAACTGGCCTAAATAAGTGACGTGAAGTTTTCTTCGGAATCTATAATTTGATTTTTTTTTTTTTTTATTACCTGAAAATTATTATTTTTTAATAAAATTTTTTGGTCGAAGTTTAGGCTTGTGAGTTCGACACCCCGTCCCCCTTTTTTTGGCGGCCATCCAAAAAAACCGCTACCTAATGCGAAATTTATTCATACAAATTTTTTTTTTTACTTGATACTAAACACAAAACTTGATAATAAATATTAATTTATTCTAATTTATTTTAATTATTTTTTAATTTATTAAAATTTATTTAATTGTCAAAAAAAATTTTTGTGTACTGATAAATTTTATTTTATTTTTTTTTTTAAATTTGTTTAAGGTCTTTTTTCGGCTATTTAGATCACATCCATATTTATTTCAAATGATTAGTAGTCAATTCAAATGAAATTTCTCGCTCGGGACGGGAAGCGAACCCGGGACCCTGGCACGAGATACAAATGTCTTCCTTTGAGCCACAGGTCACCGGCAAATCAATTGTATACTTGGATAAATAATTTTCTTTTATCATATTGGCACGATAATGATAATGTCACTAGATAAAAAATAAATAAATTCATTTAAAAATAGTTTGCATTTTTGTGAATATATCAATAAATTCCGCTTCGGAAGTGAGGATCCTCAGGATTCAGATCATTGAAATTTGAGAAGGGGGAGACAACTAGCAATTTTTTACTTTCTCTTACCTATGTATATATGTAATATATATATAGAGAGAAAGTATTGGATTCATGTCAAAAATTCGATGTCGAGATTTTGATGAATATACATGTTTTGAGGTTCCCTGAATCCAAAAAAGTGGTTTTCGCGACATGGTCTGTGTGTCTGTCTGTGAACAAAATATCTCAAGAACGAAGAGAGCTAGGAGGATGCAATTTTATATTTAAGTTAGGCACCCCCATGGGACCTGACACGAAGCTTTTGAACAAAATCGACCAAAGAGTACTAGTACTTTACTGATGCACTTTTTCAGTTTTTTTTTTTTTTTTTTCGATTTTCTCAAAATTCGCATCAACGATTTTGTTCAAAATTCATAAATCAATTATTTTTTACATGCTCTTTAAAATGTATATTATCATTTTGCCCTTAAAGTGTTTTGAAGTTCACTTTACTCTTGTACTTGATAGGAAAAAAAATCTGGTGTGTGGTCGCACAGCACGCAACTTTCTCTTAACTTCAGTAATCAAAAGTTGTGTTCTGTGCTTCCCATACCAGATTTTTTGTGTCGACATATATTTAGTTTCCGACAGTAAGATACATTTGAATTCAGATATAAAATTTATAAGTATGGGAAAATATTTATATTTTGTTACCATGGCAACCATTTCTCCTTTCCTATGAAAGTGGTCAAAGTGGTCTTCAGAAGATTTCAATGGCAAATGAGAATATACATTTTAACTAAAAAATAATTGATTTTTGAATTTTAATCTAAATCATTGCAGCGAATTTTGAGAAAATCGAAAAAAAAGTGCATCAGTAAAGTACTAGTACTCTTAAGTCGATTTTGTTCAAAAGCTTCGTGTCACGTCCCATGGGGGTGCTTAACTTAAATATAATATTTCAATCTCCTCTTTTCGTTCTTGAGATATTTTGTTCACAGACAGACAGACAGACCATGTCGAGAAAACCACTTTTTTGAATTCAGGGGACCTCAAAACGTGTATATCCATCAAAATCTCGACATCGAATTTTTGACATGAATCCAATACTTCCTCTCTCTATTTATTAACATATATAGATGTAAGAGAAAGTAACAAGTGATTTTTCCGAATTCCGAACTCTTAAAAGGTTTCCAAATCATATTTTGAGGTAAAAGTTTGATTTTACACTTTTGACTTAGAAAAATATTAATTTGGTGTTTTCGCAAAACAAATATCTCGAGACGAATTTCTTCTGTGTATTTCAAAATTTAAACATCCTAAGGGTCCCATTTCGTATTTCGGGTTTTTTGAAATAGGCAACTTAAAGGTCCCTTTATGGACAAAATTTTAAATATAAATATCTGAAGACAAAATTCGGTCTGTTATTTTGTGGAACATTCCTATTTTTCCATTTTAGAAAAATTCACTTGAGACAAAGACTTCTGTGCATAAAATTTGCCCGGCTAAGGCAGCTGAGCGCAATGCCCGCCTTAGCAAATATTGCGGCTAGTATTTTATATTTATTCCATTTTGATCATGAACACAGGCCTATACATTAATGTATCTTTTTCCTTTAAAACAGGTTGAATTCATTTCAATTTGGGTTTCCCTGTTTTAATTATCTACAAAAATCTAACAATTCTAAGAAATAAAAAAAGTGATTTGTGAGAGGAGTGAGAGGAGGTTGTTTTTATAATAAAATAAATTTAAATATTTTACCTTCATAAACCTAACTTGGGCTATAGCCAGGTGGGATATGGGGGACCAAAACACAGATTATTCATCTGCACTATACTTATATTAGGCATAATAAATCTACGTACATGTTTTATCAGTTGAAAATACGTCCCAAAGCGGATCCAGAGGAGTTTCGCGGGGGGGGGGGTAATCTGGTGTGACTGGTTGCACATCACATAGTTTTTTCTAGGGTCCGACCGAAACAAGATTTTCAACCGAAACCGAATATTCGGCCTCAATCTTAGTTTCGGCCGAAACCGTAACCGAAACCGAAACTTGTATTTCCTATAAAAAATAATTATTATTTTATCTTTTTTTTTTTTTTGAAATTTTTTCCAACCTGCGGAAAATTTTTTCCCTTCCCGTGAAAATCATTTTTCTTTTTTTTTAGGGAGACTAAATTTTTTCCGCACCTTTTCCACTTTTGCAAATCATTTCACCTTTTTTTTTGCATGCGCGTCTCATCCCATCTTTTCAGACTCAGGTTTCGGCCGGCCGAAAGTTTCGGCTACTTTTTGGCCGAATGGCCGAAACCAGGATTTTTGGCCGAAACTGGCCGAAACCGTAACCGAAACCGAATATTCGGTCGGTTCCTAGTTTTTTCTTACTTTCGGTAATTTAAAGGTGCATTCTGTACTAAAATACAAATCAAATTTTTAAGTATTCATTTATAAAATTTTATATTAAAAATAAAATTTAATTTCCAAAAAAAAATATTTTTCTCAAATCTCGGGGGAGGGGGAGGGTAGCCATTCACCCTCCCCCTTATATCCGCCCTTGAATAGAGCTTTCAATTTTCAAAAAATGAAAAATAACAAAAATAAACCTGAATCTGAATTAGGATGTAAATAATTCTTTAACCCGAAGCCATTCAACCCACAATATTTTTTGGGTTACAATATTGTTTATATAAAACATATGATAAATGCATAGACAAAAATCAAAAACACACATGTAAATCCATGTAAATGATCGAATTAGGACGTAAGGGTGATGAGAGAGATCTAGATCTGTCGATTAGCTATAGGAACAGCTTCTTCGGGCAGAGATATTTGACTATCCGAATTTAGTAAGATTTCCGATAATCCTTAAGTTTATAGGGTATACATTTGGACATTCCGTATAAGAAAGGAATATCCATTGCCCGGGCCCCTCCTCCCTTCTTTTCACTTTAGCGAAAAGTATTTGGGAAATTCTATTCCTTTGAGATTACAATTTTCCTATCGTAAATTAGACGCCAATTTTATTTATTCAAAAGAATGTATGTCATCGCATAAATTTTCTTCTGTTTATAGTTGACCTCCGACAACTTTTAAAATCACGTTAATAAGAAAGAGAAAAGAAAGAGATGATAGGGCTTCCGACGGAGACACGCTAGGTTTTCAATCATTTAACACAACAACTTCCATTAAGTGACTAAATAAAAAAAAAACCTTGTTTGAATCATTTTATTTAATTCCGACATGGAGAAATAAATAAAATCTGAATAGATTTCATTTTAGTGTTAAATTTTATTGAATATTTCAACCGCGCTATGCGGACAGAATGCTTCTAAATATAATTGCCGCCTTCTCTTTAAAATAGCTCATTTACAATTTCTTTATCTATCCTCCTTCCAATGAAATATTATACAGGATTTTGGATTTTTATGAAAAGTAATTTTGCAATCATACCATTAAGTAAATTGTCTTAAATTGCCTAGAAAAAAAATAACAGCCAAATTTAGAGGTTTGTAAATAAAAGAATTTTGCGAATGGAAACGTTTTTTAACATTTTTGCATACACGTGTCGGCAATCAAAGAATGTATTTCAAATAATTAAAAAGAGACCCCTAGAACAAGTTTTTACAAAAAAAAAAAGAAGAAATGAAATTGAAGGTCAAATCAAAGTATCATTCAACTTAAATTGGGATTAATTAAAAAAGAACTCAATGACCAATCATTAGAGGATATAATATTTTTATATTAGCATATATTTAATAATATAGGCGATACATTAAATGTGTTTAGCTGGGACGATAAGGAAAAAACCAGCTTCCTTTTTCTCTCAACACTTCAATTAATTTGCAAATATTTCGGTGCATTTATGAATCTTTGAGCCCAAGCGCTTAATTTTTGCTCAATTTTCTTATAAATTTGATAATCTTTCTCAAAACGTTGTTTGTTTCGGCTGGATTCGGTTGAAATTGTTTAATAGGAGGCCTGTTTATTTATTTGCAAATAATACGCTAATTCTTCTATTCTCGCTCAGGGGCCCACATCTTGAGGGTACGTGGATGGCGACCACGAGCTGCCCGAGCTGGGACAGACAGTCCTTCAGTTCTTTGTATGTCTGTCTCTTCCTTCCTCTTTTCAACAGGCGTCAGACCGTGCGACGGGCCGGCCTGTCCTTTGTCTTCCGGTCGCAAAAACGCTTGATAGGGTTGGAGGGAAATGAGTGAGGCCTGCCGACCCCGCATCCCGGGAATGGGGCGAGGACAGAAGACGCTAATTCTCCTATTCATCAATCTTTCTCAAAAATTCATAAATGCAGATGGTCCCTGTATAGGAGCCGAAATATTTTTATTTATTTATTTAATCATTCACACTTCCCAAACAGACTGCTGTCCATTGTAACAATACAAAAAAAACCTTATACAAAACATATCATATTAAAAAAAAAAAAAAAAAAACTTTACAAAACAAAAGTATCCCTTCCAGAAAGATATCACATAATAAAACAAAATAAAGTAAGAAGAAAAATATCACACTAGGCCTATTTGAAAGAAAAAAATCTGGTGTGACTGGCGCACAGCACACAACTTTCTCTTACCTTCGGTAATCGAAAGTTGTGTACTGTGCTTGTCACACCAGATTTTTTGTATCGACATGTATTTAGTTTCCGACAGTACGGTACATTCGATTTTCAAGATGTAAAATTTATAAATATGGCAAAATATTTATATTTTGTTACCATAGCAACCATAGGAGAATTCCTATCTTTCCTATGAAGAACAAGAGTAAAGTGGTCTTCAGAAGATTTCAATCACAAAATGAGAATATACATTTTATAGAGAATCTAAAAAATAATTGATTTTTGAATTTAAAAAAAAATCGTTGGAGCAAATTTTGAGAAAATCGAAAAAAAACTGAAAAAGTGCATCAGTAAAGTACTAGTACTCTTTGGTCGATTTTGTTCAAAAGCTTCGTGTCACGTCCCATGGGGGTGCCTAACTTAAATATAAGAATTTCAACCTCCTAGCTCTTTTCGTACTTGAGATATTTTGTTCACAACCCACCACACCACACACACACACACACACACAGACAGACCATGTCGCGAAAACCACTTTTTTGGATTCAGGGGACCTCAAAACGTGAAGATCCATCAAAATCTCGACATCGAATTTTTGACATGAAACCAATACTTTCTCTCTCTATATATTAACATATATATAGAGGTACGAGAAAGTAAAAATTGTTTAATAAGAAAGAGGATGATATATAATTCGCGAATGTCTGTCCGTCTGTCCGCCACACTCTGTTTGGGCAACTTCGTATAATTTCGAAATGAAATTTTATATAGGCCTACTTAAAGAGAACTTTCAGATTATAGGAAATTTCCTAAATTTCTATTATTTCCAGATTTATTTTTTAATTTTTTTCCCATAGCAGGCTCTTCTGGTTCAATTAAAGAAAGAATAGTTAGGCTTTATTTACACGGGGTTAAGAAAAGCTGCTAGCAAGGCTGGGAGGGGGATACATTCTTAGGGCATAGGCTATTTGAACTCTTTAACATTAAAAGAAAACGACCTGTGTTCTACAGGCTCGAATTCTAATAAAAAGAAATATTCTAGATTTTTTATATTATCATAAAGGGCATATTAATATCTAGCCCAGGGTCTAGGCAAATCTCTCAGCGGCTAGTTAAATAAGAATGAATATCGTTTAGAAAAACATTAATAATTGCTTTAGGAGTAGTTGACCGATGTCATTAAAAACATGGAAAATGAATGAATAATTATTATTCATTCATAAAATATAAGGAGGCCAACCACTCACTCTACATAATTATTTATTAATGTGTTATTATTTTGATATTCACGTAAAAAAAACAGCTGATATGTTTCAATATATTATTTATTATTGTAAACTTATTTCGACACTTGCTATGTGTATTTGTTTCATTTCTGAAGATGACACCCCAAATGTTGAAATACGTTTGTACCAATAAATTATATATTGAAACATATCACCTTGTATTTTAAATTGTATCATGCTAATGGTTACAGGCTTAAACTTTTTTTTGGAATGGGTGCATAAGGCCCGAAGACCTATAATGACCAATAGTCACATGCAGCCAGGAAGAAAATAAAAACAAAAGGGGAACTCAACTGCGGGAACTGAGAAGATGCCTGTTGAGACTAATATGTTGTTAAGATCAATCAATTTCTTTCGCAAATTGTATTTAATCATATTCATTTGAATGATTTTCATGGTATATTTCTTTTAATCTTGAAGACGCGATAGATTAGATGTTTGTTTGGTTGCCTAACGACAAGGCGAAGGAATTTAAATGAGAGAATTTCTCCTATTCCTGGGAGTTGATTTTTCTTTCACTATATTAATAAATAGATAAATAATTAGCTTAAATATTTCTTATTTAACAATTTTCCTTAGTATATTTTTTTGACGTCATTTGTTTCGTTCGTTACGGTAAATAAATTATAATTATTCTAAAAATATATAAATAGACAATCTCATTCTTTTTTTACTTTCTTGGAAGAATTATTTTAGATAACTATCATCCTCCAGTCTAAGAAGAATATAATTGTTCTTATCTAATAAGAAATAAATTAGACACTTTGACTTAAATAGAGACCTCTTTATACCCAAATGATAATGATATAAATTTAAGGATTTTCATGTTGCTGGAAAATTCGAAACAAGATATTGTAAATGCACATGCTCTATATGTAGAGATGATGTTCCCAGAACCATATGTATAATAATTCAAAAATAATGGAGGTAGAGGGAGTTAAATTTATGACTCCCGCAAAATGGTCTGTCTG
The DNA here is from genome assembly GCA_023213315.1 of Euborellia annulipes. NCBI lineage: Eukaryota > Metazoa > Arthropoda > Insecta > Dermaptera > Anisolabididae > Euborellia > Euborellia annulipes. The sequence goes on along the minus strand of JAKCPI010005366.1, from coordinate 103,370 downwards.
TTTGCGTGTGGAGAAAATATCTCAAAGAACAAAAAGAGCTACGAGGTTGATATTTCATATTTAAAGTTAGATATCACCCTGAGATGGAACATGCAACTTTAGTATAAAATCGGCGAAAGAGCTCTCTCGATGTTCTTTTTCAGTTTTTTCGAATTTCTCCAATTCAATTCTTCATGATTTTAATTAAAATTCATAAATCAATTATTTTTTAGATGCTCTTTAAATGTATATTCTCATTTTGCTCTCAAACACTTTACTTTTGGGCTTTATTAGAAAAATGGTGGCCATGCTAAAGAAATATAAATGTTTTCTCTTTATAAATTTGACATTTGGGATTTTCGATAACTAAATATACCTCCTCTTAAAACAAACTCCTCACAGCAAGTGAATAAAAGAGTAAGTTAGATGCTGTAGTCATTCACACCAGACTTTTTACTTTACCCCATATGTCAGTAAAATATTTATCCCTCCCTTTTTATATTTCATTATAAGAATACTAGAAGTGGAAAAAAAGTAAAAATCCTTATTCGACCTCGGAACAGTAAAGAGAGTTTTCAAGAAAATATAAATTGGTAAAAACGTTGCTACACTGCCATGTCAACTAATCTGACAACTTGACATCATTTTTGTCCTGATGAAAGTGCGATCGGCATTCGATACGTCCACAAAAAATAGATTTTTATTTTATTTTTCGCCTTGGCTGCCCTTATGCCACATCCTCATATCATATTATCCAACCATCAAGAAACAACTAGTTAAAAATCCTTAATATGCTTAGGGGTCGGTTCACATATTACGTAACACCTTTTTTGACGATATTTTAGTCACATACAAACAAACCCCCCTACAAATATATTATGTCACTACATAGAACTACCCCCCCCAAAAAAAAAAAAAACCGAAACTTGTTTTAAACTTTTTCTTAAAATTTCCTATACAAAATTCATATCATTTTAACTTTTTTTTCGTGGCTCAAATAATCTCTCATTTTTTCCTCTTGCGAAAATCATTTGGCCTTTTTTTAGTATGCGAGTCTCATCCCATTTTTTCAAACTCAAAATATTTTATAAATTCAACTTTGTATTGTTATGTCACGCTTAGATGAACCCCCGGGTCCCCCATGTCACAATTAGTAACGTTTTGGCCAGACCCCTCCCCCTCTATCGCGTTACCTAATATGTGGACGACCCCTTAATGTTTGCGCGCGTGTGAGTATTTATATCTAATTTTATCTTTATTTATGAATAAAAATATCTCCTTATATAATTTATGCATTTATTTTAAAAATAATGTGTAGAAAGTTAAAGTTTTACTACGTAGGCCTAGTTAAATTTAATTTGTACCTTTGGTGAGTGTTATGAAAATGAGGGTATGTAAAAGAGGATAAACTCCTGTAATCAGGACTGACATGGACCACTACTAAGAAAAGCTCCAAGATTTAATTAGGAAATTTGAAAGATGTTACAGCATTTATTTTCATATTCCCAGTAAAGTATTTATTTATTCACTCTGTCAATATGCAGTTTTTTTAACTCTATTAAAAAATCATTCTTTATGGTCACGTGTCTTATGGGGATCCAGGGAGACTCAAAGGCGACATGATGAAACCTAACTATATAATGTATCAACGCTTATATACTCTATATAATATGTATTAATTATCAAGTATATGGGACAAATAAAACGAAATTGAAATTTAATAGAGTTGTTTTTATTGGTTAAAATTTTCAATATCATACGATATTGAAATGATGAATGATTCATTCGATGGGTGGAATATCGCAAGCCATGATTTACTAAACCAAATAAAGTGAAAAAGGGTAAGACGGCAGTCACTAAAAAAGGATCCCAATCCGCAGACTCGGAGAGTGAAACAATCACGATCACGATCACCAACCAGATCCGATTTTCAAAAAATCTGGTGTGACTGGCGCACAGCACACAACTTTCTCTTACCTTCGGTAATCGAAAGTTGTGTTCTGTGCTTGTCACACCAGATTTTTTGTGTCGACATGTATTTAGTTCCCGGCAGTAGGGAATATTTGAATTCAGATGTAAAATTTATAAGTATGGGAAAATATTTATATTTTGTTACCATGGCAACCATTTCTCCTATCTTTTCTATGGAGTGCAAGAGTAAAGTGGTCTTCAAACAATTTTGAGGGCAAAACGAGAATATACATTTGAAAGAGCATCTAAAAAATAATTGATTTTTGAATTTTAACCAAAATCGTTAGAGCGAATTTTGAGAAAATCGAAAAAAACTGAAAAAGTACATCAGTAAAGTACTAGTACTCTTTGGCCGATTTTGATTAAAAGCTTATTTTTCCGGTCCCGGGGGTGTTTAACTTATATATAAAATTTCAGCCTCATAGCTCAATTCCTTCATGCTTAAAAGTGAACACAGACACACACACCCACCCACACACCCACCCACCCACCCACCCACCCACAGACAGACCATGTCGCGAAAACCACTTTTTTGGATTCAGGGGACCTCAAAACGTGAAGATCCATCAAAATCTCGACATCGAATTTTTGACATGAAACCAATACTTTCTCTCTATATATATATTACATATATACATAGGTAAGAGAAAGTAAAATTGTATCCAAGTCCTCAATCGAACTTTAAATCTTATTTTTAGAACCAATATTTTTTCCGAATTGCTTTCATTTGACCTTTTTTTTCCTCCGAAATTTTTTCTCTCTATTGAAATTCGTTTGATCTCTTTTTTAGGAAACGATAATTTTTTTTTTTTTTAATTCAGGAACTAAATCCTAATTGGTAAATGATTTAGTTCCGATCTTAGATAGGGAATTGAATTTCAATCGAAATTCTAAATTCTTCTTGAAACCAGAATTGGCTCCGATTTAAAACCAAAACGATCACGATCTTGCCCATCCCTATTTGTCGGTCCTAAATTTAAGATAATAGGCCCTATATAAAATAAATAAAACTTAAGAAATTGCCTTCTGAAAAAAGATTCTCAAACAAAAATGGCATATTTTTAAGCACCAAGTATTCATTTCACCAACTTTTTGCTATAAAATCCTTCTTAACAAGTGACGATGTTTATTTCTTTAATGAAATCCAAGAATAGTGAGTTTTCAAATTTTATCCCCCAAAAGCAACGATATTTCACAAATGATGATAATTCTTTTTCTTAATTTCCTCTCAAAATTCTTAAATTTATATCATTATCACTTGGGCATAAAGAGGTCTCTATTTAAGTCAAAGTGACTAATTTATTTCTTATTAGATAAGAACAATTATATTCTTCTTAGACTGGAGCATGATAGTTATCTAAAATAATTCTTCCAAGAATGTAAAAAAAGCATGAGATTGTCTATTTATATATTTTTAGAATAATTAATAATTTATTTACCGTAACGAACGAAACAAAAATGACGTCAAAAAATTGTTAAATAAGAAATCTTTAAGCTAATTATTTATCTATTTATTAATATAGTGAAAGAAAAATCAACTCCCAGGAATAGAAGAAATTTTTACTTTCTCTTACCTATGTATATATGTAATATATATATAGAGAGAAAGTATTGGATTCATGTCAAAAATTCGATGTCGAGATTTTGATGGATCTTCACGTTTTGAGGTCCCCTGAATCCAAAAAAGTGGTTTTCGCGACATGGTCTGTCTGTGGGTGTGTGGGTGGGTGTCTGTGTTCAATTTTAAGCATGAAGGAATTGAGCTACGAGGTTGAAATTTTATATTTAAGTTAAACATCTCCCGGGACCGGAAAAATAAGCTTTTAATCAAAATCGGCCAAAGAGTACTAGTACTTTACTGATGTACTTTTTCAGTTTTTTTCGATTTTCTCAAAATTTGCTCCAACGATTTTTTTTTTAAATTCAAAAATCAATTATTTTTTAGATGCTCTTTAAAATGTATATTCTCATTTTGCAATTGAAATCTTCTGAAGACCACTTTACTCTTGTATTTCATAGGGAAGATAGGAGAAGTGGTTGCCATGGTAACAAAATATAAATATTTTCCCATACTTATAAATTTTACATCTGAATTCATATGTTCCGTACTGTCGGGAACTAAATATATGTCGACACAAAAAATCTGGTGTGACAAGCACAGAACACAACTTTCGATTACCGAAGGTAAGAGAAAGTTGTGTGCTGTGCGCCAGTCACACCAGATTTTTTCATTTAAATTCCTTCGCCTTGTCGTTAGGCAACCAAACAAACATCTAAGGAGATTTTGGAATGTCTGCTTGTAGAGATTCCCAGGAGGTCGAGTTTTCAGTTTCTTTAATACTAAAATTCCTTTTTCATAACTCTGATTTGTAGATAAATATTTGTTGTTATTTACAGTAGCATTGGTACACAGACACGCAATTAATTTCCAATTATCCGTCTGTCTACATTCTATCCGACACTCTGTCCGTCACGCTCTATTTTTATTACTTCCCGTTAGATTTTTGCAATTATCTATTAGAAGAATTTTTTCAAAACAATTTTTGGACATTAAAGTTTATTTTAAATTAATATTGAAGTGTAATCAGCATTTAGAAATTAAAAAAAAAAATTTTTTTGAATTATAACTAAGGTCCGACCGAAAAAAGAATTTCATCCGAAACCGAATTTTAGTTTCGACCGAAACCGAAACTTGTTTTAAACTTTTTCTTTAAATTTCTTAAACAAAATTCATACCCTTTTACCTTTTTGTTTTTAGTAAATTTTCCCTCGTGACTCAAATTATCACTCCAATTATTTCTTTAGTTTACAAGTCACATCCCATCTTTTCAAACTCACGTTTCGGCTGGTTTGTGGCCGAAATCAAGATTTTTGTCCAAAACTGGCCGAAATCGAAATTTCGGTCGGTTTCTAATTATAACATATTAAAGTTATTAAAAGTTATTTTATTGAAATTTTCAAATTAATATGCCATCATTATTTTATTAGATCTATTTTACAAAGGGAAGGGGTAGTTTCGCGTCCATGTCCCCCCCCCCCCCCCATTTACATAAACTTTCTAACATTTCGACTTTAATGAAATAATTTGATATGCTACATTTTTGGAGTTGATATTCTGGATTTAACCCATTTGGGGATTTGGAGGCCATAGTATTTTCCTCATTTCTTCTTATCATCTTCTATGAGAGTACAAAATTTAATTTCAAAATCAGACAGGAGCTCCGCAATTATACAGTATTCATAGATATTTAATATAATTAATACTGATTACTGTTCTGCTGTGCTTAACACTAACTTAACAGCTTAACAGAAACTACATATATAATATTTAAGATAATTATACACATCGCGTATGTTAGCCGAGAAGGAAATTATATAATTCCAATATTTATTAATTCAAATATCCGAAAAAAGTAAGGGTGTGCCGCCGGGAGTCGAACCAAGGATCCACCAATTTGTATTCGATGTGTCCTTACTTATATACCCGAATGCCGTGGGGTGGTCTAGTGGTAAGGGCACATTTCAATACAAATTGGTGGATCCGAGGTTCAACTCTCGGCGGCACACCCTAACTCCTTTCGGATATTTGAATTAATAAATATTGGAATAAACACTTATTTTAACAGATTGACCTAATAATTAATTTTATTTTCTTGAGGGCTTTTCAACTCACCCATTTCTAATTTCGTTCTTTTTCTCTTCCATTTATTATCATATTCGAATTTAAAATGCCATTGGGATTTGACATAATTTCGGATCTAATTAGAAAAGGAAATAAATAATCATCATGTAGTTAGAGATAGGATTTGCTCTGGCGGTTGTTGAATGTTCACATATTATAAGTCCTAAGCTTTAAAAAAAGCATCGGGAAAACTAATTAACACTGACGCAAGCACAGTAAAGAGAATTTTTATAAAAGAAATTTTAGATAAAGTATTTGCTCAGGGGCCCACATCTTGTGGGTACGTGGATGGCGACCACGAGCTGCCCGAGTCGAGACAGGCAGTCCTTCAGTTCTTTAAATGTCTGTCTCTTTCTTCCTCTTTTCAACAGGCGTCAGGCCGTGCGACGGGCCGGCCTCTCCTATTTCTTCCTGTCGTAAAAACGTATGATAGGGTTGGAGGGCAATACCACGGGCCTTGGTGTAGTGGTTAGCGTGCTGGCCATTTGTACCAAGAGTAGCGGGTTCGCATCCCAGGTGACAAAATTGGATACCAATATAAATAGGGACGGAGTCTAAATGGCCGAAAAAAACCTTGAACGAATTTAAAATAACTCCACTTTTTTTTTGTATTTTCTGTTGAAAAATATCATTCTCCTAATGCCCTGAACTGGGCAAGAGCGTAATTCAATTTCAATCTTATTTAAGCCATTTGGTATCCAAAAGGCTTAAATAAAATCATCGGACTGTCTGGGGTTCGAACCTGCGACTTTTGGTATACGAGGTTAGCACGCTAACCCCTATACCAAGCCCCGAGGGCACGAAAAGTGTTTAACAGTGGCTCTAACAATGACAATGAAATGTTTTTTCGCTCTCCTGGAAAATAAACAAAAATGGAGTTAGGCACTTTACTACTTCGATATATATATTAATATAACATCAATTTTTGGCAAAATTTCTCAAATCGTCCGTAATGTAGCAATTGGATAAATTTTAACTTGTCGCAATATTATTACTGTGAATATTTTTTTCATTTCATTAACAACGAAAATTGGAGGGGCTTTAAAATCCTAGCCTTTGATCTATAGGAATTTAAAGATCATTATAGTAAAATGTATTTTTTCTCCGGCCTTTTCAAAATTTTGTCCTGGCGTTTTTTTTAAGCTCGAATGCTTCTAGGGAAAGCCCCCTCTCCGTGTAACGGGGCCCCTCGCGTTCGCGACCTCCGTCCCTATCTATGTTATATACAAAAACATCATCTAAATTTTATATCAATATCTTCTTTAGGCACTGCAACAGCGATCCTAGTGGTGGCATTTATTTACACTCAAATCATTATTATTTTAACTCTTCTCTATTATTTAATAATTTAAGAGTCACTTTGTATATTGCAACCACACCCTTAATTAAACCCCTATTAGATAGGGTTTTAGGTTTTAATATAAAAGAAGAAAAGCACGTGGCAAAAAACTCCTGAGGTTCACCGGTGCTGACTTAATTAGTGTTAATACCAAGTTTGTTTATAAATATCTATCTGAATGGTGTGTGTGTGTGTGTGTGTGTGTGTGGCAGGCGTGTTGGTCGACGAGGACGAGGACGAGGCGGAGGCGAGGAGAAGTCCCCGAGGTCGTCCACTGCAGGCTGCGAATTACTCGCCCGCCACTTCTTCTTTGCCACTTCGCCACTTGGTTCGTTGGTCACTTCTTCTCGACACTTCACCACTTCTAATACATAGGAGAATGAGCTACGACCAGGTGCTTGATCACCTCGGCGAGTTCGGCAAATACCAAAAGAAGATCTTCTTTCTGTTATGTTTGCCTGCCATCTCATGCGGCTTTCACAAATTGGCGAGCGTCTTCATTCAAGCCAGGCCCGATTTTAGGTAAGTCAAAAAATAAACAAATACACGAAAAAAACAAAAAGGAAAATGAAAATTTTATCTTAATATTTAAGTTCTTTGTTTTACGATTAGTCAGAGAGAACTTTTTTTTCAGAGTGGGAAAATATATAAAAAATCTGGTGTGACTGGCCCACAGCACACAACTTTCGATTACCGAAGGTAAGTGCTTGTCACACCAGATTTTTTGTGTCGACATGTATTTAGTTTCCAACAGTAGGGTACAATTGAAATCAAGATGTAAAATTTATAAACGTGAGAAAATGTTTATATTTTGTTACCATGCCAACCATTTCTCCTATCTTTTCTATGGAGTACAAGAGTAAATTGGTCTTCATTGGCAAAATGAGAATATACATTTTAAAGAGAATCTAAAAAATAATTGATTTTTGAATTAAAAAAAATAATCGTTGGAGCGAATTTAAAGAAAATCAAAAAAACTGAAAAAGTGCATCAGTAAAGTACTAGTACTCTTTGGTCGATTTTGTTCAAAAGATTCGTGTCTTGTCCCATGGAGGTGCCTAACTTAAATATAAAATATCAACCTCCTAGCTCTTTTCGTTCTTGAGATATTTTGTTCACAGACAGACACACAGACAGACGCGAAAAGCACTTTTGGATTCAGGGGACCTCAAAACGTGAAGATCCATCAAAATCTCGACATCGAATTTTTGACATGAATCCAATACTTTCTCTCTATATATATATTACATATATACATAGGTAAGAGAAAGTAAAAAAAAAAAAATCTGGTGTGACTGGCGCACAGCACACAACTTTCTCTTACCTTCGGTAATCGAAAGTTGTGTTCTGTGCTTGTCACACCAGATTTTTTGTGTCGACATGTATTTAGTTCCCGACAGTATGGAACATGAATTCAGATGTAAAATTTATAAGTATGGGAAAATATTTATATTTTGTTACCATGGCAACCATTTCTCCTATCTTCCCTATGAAATACAAGAGTAAAGTGGTCTTCAGAAGATTTCAATCGCAAAATGAGAATATACATTTGAAAGAGCATCTAAAAAATGATTGATTTTTGAATTTTAAAAAAAATCGTTGGAGCAAATTTTGAGAAAATCGAAAAAAACTGAAAAAGTACATCAGTAAAGTACTAGTACTCTTTGGCCGATTTTGATTAAAAGCTTATTTTTCCGGTCCCGGGAGATGTTTAACTTAATTATAAAATTTCAACCTCCTAGCTCAATTCCTTCATGCTTAAAATTGAACACACACCCACCCACACACACACACACACACACACACACACACACACACACACACACACCACACACACACACACAGACAGACCATGTCGCGAAAACCAGTTTTTTGGATTCAGGGGACCTCAAAACGTGAAGATCCATCAAAATCTCGACATCGAATTTTTGACATGAATCCAATACTTTCTCTCTATATATATATTACATATATACATAGGTAAGAGAAAGTAAAAACAATCCATATTAGATTGTTACAGAGATGTCATGTGAGGGGGAACAGAAGGGGTGGGAGCATTGCCCCGCCTTCAATATTTAAAAAAAATAATACAAAAAATTACTATGTTTATAAAATTATATTTCGATGAAGCATAGCATTTGATTCAATTAATTCTGCTAAATATTTTACTTAGTTTTGTCAATAGATTTCATAAAAAAGATGCAGCAGCCATTTTAAAAATATGTTTACTTATCTTACTCTTAGCAAAGGAAGTAAAAAAATAGATAAATAAATTTGTTCTGTCTCCCTTCTTCCCCTCCCTTCCATGCAAAAACTGAAATGACTTCTTTAGGTTGTTGTAATGTAAGCCAACTATAAAATTCAATTAGCATTTCCTCGTTTTGAGAATGTAAAATAGATGACGATTTCCACCCCCTCCCCCTCCCCCTCCCTTATGAGATTAAAATATTTTTTATTTATTTCTAGCATTAATTAAAATTTCAATACCATAAAAGTGTAAAATGGCTGTTATATATTAATATTAATAGTAAGGAAGGTAGATGTGCTGCAGTCAGGAGAATAAAAAATTATTTTAATTCTTTTGGTCTTTTGGTTTCGGACGCCATTCGCGTTCTTCTTCCGGACCAAAGGTTGTTAAGCAATTCACATAAATGTTGTAGTGTAATATATAGAATATTTTTACAATAATATAAGAAAGTAGTTGTAGTGGGAAGTATCTGAGGGGCTAAGGGAACCTATTGTTATATCTGTTTATATGATCTATTGTTGTTATATATGTTTACCATATATATAACAATAGATTTTTTAATGAATTAATTAAATTAATAAAACTCAATTCTTTAAAATGTTTTTATTATTTTAAAATTTCTTTTTTTATTGAAACTCTCTCTAAAACGGGGTAGTAAAGGTGTACGAGAAAATAAATATTTTTATATTTTATGTTTGAACTTGAATCATAGCCCGCCCATAGGCCTATATTATATTTTAAAAAAATATTTGTTATTAAATACAGATTCGTCCCGTTTTTCAAAAATGTTCGCCATGTTTTGATTGTTTTAAACTTTTATTTATTTTTTTTTCATCTAGTTAATATTTGTATGTACAGCTTCTCTTGTCTTTTATTGACTTGAGATTCGTGACATCTTCATCACACTTTAAATATATTCAAAGGAAAAAATGTGTGAAAAGAGACGAGAATAAAATACATATTATTTAAACAAAAAATATTTCCTCTTGCTTTTTTTTTTTTTTTTTTTTTTTTGAAAATAATATTTATTTTATGAAGGTTATGCTAATCTTTTATCCTGCAATATTAGAATTGTTTATTGAACCAAATCTATAATTGAATTGAACCAGAGCCGGATCTAGGGGGGGGGGGCAGTGCAGGGCCGGAACTAGGAGATTTTGTAGGGGGGGGGCAAAATTTAATTTGCCGCCCCCTCCTTAAAATTTTCTATGCAAAATTCATATCATTTTACCTTTTTTTTTAGAAAATCTTTCTTTAAATGCCGCCCCCTGATATGACATTTAAAGAATTTCTAAAAGATTTTCTAAAAAAAAAGGTAAAATGATATGAATTTTATATAGAAAATTTTAAGGAGGGGGCGGCAAATTAAATTTTGTCCCCCCCCCAAAAATCCGCTAGTTCCGGCCCTGAATTGAACTAGTATCTTATTATAATTAAATCTAATGGCAGAGTCAAAAGATTTATGGTGAAATTATAAAAATAAACTTTCAACAGGAAAAAAATGAAATAATTACAAATAAAGGTAAAATGATATGGTAATTGGTGATAAAAACTGCTTTAAAGAAATAATGTGAGTAGGACTTATGATCTTAGTATATTATTAGAATAGATTCCCAGAAAACACCCTTTAAAGCCTTTTGTGATAGATCACACTAAACATAGGGGTGAGATTCTGCTGATTTGAACCCGAGTTGTATTGAAGCACTAGATTCGTAATCCGCCACTTAGCCAGCCTCCTTTTGTATATTATTAACTCTACTAGTACTACTTAAAAAGTAATTTAAGAGTTTGCGTTTATTTGTTTTTAATTAGCAATAAAATTTAAATGATGATCATTTCTTTGTCATAATTATTATTTTACTTTCATATTATATTCATGGGTTGAAGAGAAGCGAGGCTATTCATGAATTGAGGTCTCCTGACACCAAAGAAATAGTTCAGACACTCTCCGAGGAGTCGAGAGGCTTTATGTCTCTCCGTTAGAGGGAGGGGGGGTATAAATTCTCAAGATCCGAGTCTTTTCATTAATTTTATCTTTCCCTCATCTAGATAAGTTTATGTTAATATACTAGGAATAGAGAGAAAGTATTGTGATCGAAATTTTGTTGAAAATACACACAGGTCCTTGATTCCAAAAAAAGTTGATCAAGTTTCGTAAATGGTCCGCGTGTGGACAAAAAATCACAAGGAAAGAATGAAATTTTATATTTAAGTTAGACATTTGCCTGGCAAGCAAAATTTGGAGAGTATTAATACTTGTCTTGAGTTTTATCAAAAACGGCACTAATGATTTTGATTAAATTTGGAAAATAATTCTTTTTTAAAACGTAATTCTCATTTTGCCCTCAAAATTGTTTGATGATCACTTTATTCTTGTACTTCATAGGAAAGATAGGAGAAATGGTTGCCATGGTAACAAAATATAAATATTTTCCCATGTTTATAAATTTTACATCTTGAAATTCGAATGTACCTTACTGTCGCGACACAAAAAATCTGGTGTGACAAGCACAGAGCACAACTTTCGATTACTGTAAGAGAAAGTTGTGTGCTGTGCGTCCAGTCACACCAGATTTTTTAAATTTTATATTATTCTTAAATAAAATATATCTACGGGTTCATAAACTGTAGAAAATTAGAAAATTAATTAAATTAAATATCTTTAGGCCAAATTTGAGATACCGGTAACTAATTTAAATAAATAAATAAAATAAATAAATAAATAAATTTATTACGACCCGCTTAGAGGCACCAGTCCTCGGTGGCTAGGTCCAACAAACACAATACAAATTTAAATACAATAACAAATACAACAAAACAAAACAAAACAAAAGGAAAAAGAAAAAAAAAAAGAAAATAAATAAATAAATAGAAATGCATGCCCATTAACAATCAACTTGTTCATGCATTTCCATCGAAAGAAATAAAAAAAAAACAATATCAAAAAATTCACGCAAGCCACGAGACCAGGAGTAAACGTCGCATTAGCCATCCCGACATTCGCCTTAAGCTGTTAAGGAAAACCTGGCCAAAACCTTAACAAGGATGGTATGACCTCTCTACCTCAACTATTCTCTGCGATCAAGAACAAGGTAAATTTTAAGAAAAAAGTTTGCCCCCCCCCCCCTCCTTAACAAGAAAAATTTGAAATGACGCTACTGATTCTGAAAATGCCGGATCACCCGAAAAAATTTAATATTTATCTCTTGAAAAAATATGTAATTTCACTTTGTTTTCTTTGTTTTGCTGTAATACCTCGAAGAAATAAGTTCTCAATAGGCCGGATTAGCCGGAGTATCGAAATCCGGATTAGCAAGAGACTACTGTATATTATTAAGTCTTATTATTTTTTTCCCTGTTATTTTGTTTTGTTTTGTTGTTATTGCATTTAAATTTGTATTGTGTTTGGTCCTAGCCACCGAGGACTTGATGCCTCTAAGCTCTAAATTTATTTATTTATTTATATCGGTAACTATATATATCTCGATACAAAAAATTTGGTTTGAAGGCAAAAGTTGTATCCTCTGCAATGCCAGTTTTTTTATTTATAATTTGATAAAATTTAATTTCTTGTTTACATTTTTTGTATTTTTATTTTGATATTACTCATTCACAATACTACGTAACTCTTTATGTTAATGTGGAATCTGTATATTTCCAAAATGGATTCAGCGGGTATGCTGATTGCGACATCAGAATTTGTTGTTTGTGTAAGCCCTGAGGGACATTCTTTTATGGATTAATTATAGATATAAGATAAGATGGAGACATTCAAAAGGTATTTCCCTAATAGGTTTGAATTAAGAACTATAGATATTCATTTAATACCAAAAATATTTTTCTATTATTTAACATTCCTAAAGGCTATTTAATGAATTAGTTATCAAGGATAACTCGTTATTCTTTAAGGAGTATACAAATACCCACCATCAGTAGCGTAGCCAGGATTTCTGCTTGGGGGGGGCCCAAAAGTTTTATGAACCCCCCCCCCTTCTCCAAGAAACTTAAAATGGAGAATTTTTTTTTAGATTAATATAATATTAATAAATAAAAAAACAAATTAAAAAAAAATTTTTTTTTCTTGAAATAAAAAATAATTTTAATACAAAATTCGTAAATATTAGAGAATTTTTCAATTATTTATAAGTTTTTTGTTAGATTTTAGAATTTATGAGAGTTAATAAAATAATTATTAAAAAAAAAAAAAATCATTAGGGAAAACAATAGGTATTTTTTTGTTTTGGAGTAAGGCTTTGGGGGGGGGGCCCGGCCCCCTGGGCCCCCCCCCCTGAATACGCCACTGCCCACCATCTATCGATATGTAAAATATACAGTATATTTATATTATAAATTTATAAAGATTAATATTATATGGTGGATGCAACCCCGTTATTAATTATAAACGGCTGAAATTTATATTTTGGAGTGCGTTGAACAAAAAAAGTTCATTTTGCGGAAAATTTTATTTATTACCAAGAATGTTTGTTCCTGATCTGTTTCGGCGTCATTTTTCCACCATCCTCAGAAAATTAACATTCACTAATATGATGATGTGTATTAGGGTGGGCGGAAAAAATTCATTTTTTTATTTCGAAGTTGTGATAGCGTTGCGAATTATATAGACAAAAAAAAAAGAAAAAAATTATCAAAATCGGTTGACATCTTCCGGTCGCGCAAAAGCCCTAGAGTTTGACAAAATTTGAAAAAAAAAACCTTCATTTTTGAATTCACACCTTAATAAAACATAATATTTTTATGTTTAAAAATAAAAATACTCTAACTATTACGTTAAAAAAAAAGTATAATAAAGATATAAAAAAAAACTCGTAAAAATGTAACTTTTTCATTATTTTGGCAAATTTCGAGGCTTATGGGTGACCGGAAGATAACAAAAGATAACAAATGATCAAAACCAAATTAAAACACAATCTTTGGAGGCTCTTTTTGAAGACGTTACTAACTATTACATTACAAAAACTTGTAATTCAAAAATTAAAAAAATAATCACAAAAATGGAGTTTTTTTTTGCTTAACGCTTTGTTTACCATCAAAATAAAACTCTTTCTTAGTCTCTAATCTAAAAAGCCTAGATTGATTTAAAAATGTTATATCCTAACGTTTAATTATTTTTTGGAAATGAATTATATGAAATTTTTTTTTCTAGTGGAAATTTTGATTGAGTTATTTTTATAATTGACTAATTGTAATTCTAAGATGGATCTTTGAAATTATTTTAAAAGGGACTTTCCCTTGGTAAATGACTGTAAAGGGACGCTTAAGAATCAGGATAGGCTACAACTTAAGGGCCAGTTTAGTTAAAAATGTTTAAATGGTGATCGAAACTGGAAATTTTCCAAAAAATAAAGTTTCGCTCTATTTTACTTACATTTTTGCTTTCTTTTTTTCTAAATAACGTTTCCGAAAAAATGTTTGTGAATTTTTGTTTTCATCTCTTACTATTTGAATATCCAAATGTTTTAAGTGTTGTGGACTCTCTTACAAAAGAGTTATCTAAAATTAAAGTTTTAGTTACCTAATTTGAACTCAACAGATGAATGGTTTTATAAACCTTCGTAATTTGCAATTCTTCTAAATTTCATCGCATCAATTCGTTTTCTTAAAACTTAAAACGCGAAATCCCTCTAATTTAATTTTTTTTTAAATTTTTTGGGGAAACTCCCATTCACCAGTATTTCATGCCCCAAGATGGATCCCGCACTACAGGTTCAGTCTAGGAGCCTACAGAGCCTAAATACTTTCATTTTCCTTAAAAAAATCAAAATCGTATTTATTCTATAATTTTTATAATGTTTTGTGTTGTTAACAGGTGTCGATTACCCGACGAAGGCGTTAACGCCACATTCGCAGAAATACCGGCCTCAAATTATTCACTATACTACCCATGGGATGACCAAATGAGCAGATTTAGCCAATGTCTTCGATATGCAAATGTATCTTTAGAGGGCGGCGGCATCGACGACGATGACGGTGGAGGAGGACGGGCGGCCGTTCGTTGTGACCAGTGGATCTATGACCCCAGCCAGTACTATGACAGTGTACTCACCGAGGTCAGCACCTGCTTCTTTCACTCTCTTTTACATTCTCACCCTACGAGGGGCCTCAACATCTTTTACCCTTCAACAAATTATAATAGCCGAAAATAAACTATATACAAACGTTAGTTTAGTGGGACAGACAAAATTGCCTTAAAAATTAAAGAATAAAAATTTTTTATAAAAAATCATAAAGCCAGCCGCTCCTCTAGCAAATATTCTCAATTTCTTTTTCTTTTACAAAAGACATGTCTTTAAGTTCCACAAACGATTTAAGAAAGCAAATAAAAATGTCGAAGATGATGATAAAGATGCCGTTTAAAGTGTGACCTCTTTGTAACGATGAGTTGACTCCAAAATCAATGGAGATGTTATGTCATCTCCACCTCGTTCTGTAGAATTTATTTTCTTATCGCCTCACAAACACATTTATAGATCACTAAACTTTAATTAAGAAGATAAAATAAAAGATTAATGGACATTTAAAAGTCCATTTCTACTTGCTCTTTACTGTTTTTTTTTTTTTTTCACCTTCTCTCTGGCCGATTTGCTTACATTCTATCTTTGGGAAGAAGATACGATAATGAAGGAATGAGTGGCTAATGAATTTTTCATCCCTATTTATTTCAAATGATTTGTAGTCATTTCAAACGAATTCGCCAATCCGGGACTCCAGCCATGAGAAGCATTTTCTTCTCTCTGAGTCACGGGTCACGGGCCGTATTATCATATTATCAACACCAATTTACAATATGCTTTTTTCGTCCTAAAAGTTATCAGTAAAGACCGGACGAAAAGCATAAAAATATGGAAAAAAGTGCTTAAAAAAGCTTAAAAATCTTGAATAAAAAGTTGTTTAATGTGGCCGGAGCCAGAAAAGGGAGTCCAGGGGGGCCCGAGCCAGAGGGGTCTAGGGGGGTCTAGGGAGACCGAACCAGAGTATGTGGGTCCAGGGAGCCCGAGCCAGAGTAGGGGGATCCAGGGAGACCGAACCAGAGTAGGGGGGTCTAGGGAGACCGAACCAGGGTAGGAGGATCCAGGGGGCCCGAGCCAGAGAAGGGGAGGCGCGATTTTTTGAATTATTTTTAAAAATTATATAAATATTCGTAAAATAAGTTCAAATAACCACAAAGGGAAAAAAGCATAAAAACTCAAAAAAAGCATAAATAATGCAATCTCAATACACTTAGCTTTTCGTAATTCCTGTAGAAATTAAATATCCAATGGATGCTTATAAAATTCAGGAATAAGCATTTTGCTTAAAATTCGGTCTCTAGTTACCAGTAATACGGTTTTGCTCATCTAATAGATCCGGACCTTGTCGCAAGAATATTATAATTCGAACCTTGGTCTTTCCAAATGATACCTTCGATTCCCCTCCCACCCTTTTTTTTGTACTATTTATACACGTTAACCTATGATTAATTCAAGGTTTGATCCAGATATATATTTAAATCTTTTTTTTATCATTATGCAGATGAAGAATCTTTCGTAACAAATTCGTATATATTAATTTTTATTTATTTATTTATTTTTTTCTGTTTTCAGTTCAACTTGGTATGTGATAAAGGTTATTTGCGTTCAACGGCTGATTCAATATTCATGTTTGGTGTCCTCCTTGGTTCAATCATTTTTGGCATTTTTTCTGATAAGTAAGTAAATGAAAAAAAAAATATTTGCAAATTTTTTTGTTAAACTAAGGACGATTCGAAAGTATTTTTGCGTTTTCGTTTTTTTCTCGGATTTATTTAAGTGGAGGGTAGTTTGGTTTTATTATTAATTTTATTTTAAGTCAATAGATTAATATATGTGACTTTGCTGATAATATTCCTCATTTTTGTTTTTGAAAATTTAAATATTTTTGAATATTTAAATGCGGTCGAACGAATAAAACAAAATATCAAAATTTTATTAATTTCTAGATTTTATTTTACAATTCCTCCTTGGCTTGTTGTCCTTTTTCTAAGCATATTTTTATTTATACCATTTGGTATCCAAATGATTTAAATAAAAAGAGCATAGTTAAACGTGTTGTTTGACATATAAATCAACTGCCTGGGTTTTGGGGTTCAAACCCCCCCCCCATGGGACCCAAGTCATGACTAGATATTTAATACAAATTATATTTCATATAGGGTAAGAGAAAGTAAAATATAATAATTTACTCTAGCTAAAAAACAAGCCAAAATGATTTATAAATACCCTAAAATAATCTTAAATTTTTGAAAAAAATTTCTTGATCCCCCCCCCATCAAAAATTTCTGGCTACGTCAATGTACTGGCAGCCAAAAATTAAAAGCCTCTGGTGTACCGAGACGCTTCAGGTCAAACCTGGAATTCTGTGAGCATGAGGCTTTTAATTTTTGGCTGCACCTGTTTTCCTGTATAATATCCATATCTACAGCCACCTCTTATACTATTTATTTTTAAGTAAAGAATTATAGCTATATGTTCTGTGCTGGTCCATGAAGCTAATCTTAAAATCATATAACCTAATATTTAATAATTCAAATAGGATAAAAAGGTAGGTACCGCCGGGAGACGCACCACGGATCAGCCCATTTATACTCAGCATGCCCCTTAAGAGGATTTCTCAAGGCGTCCATTAAGATAGCATCTCGTCATCGGAGAAATCTGAACGCTTGATTTGAATGGCGTTGTTTCTCTTGAAGACGATCTATCAAATTAAAATATTGGCGTGTGCTCGTACTGTGGTCCAGTAGCAGAGCATGGTGAGTACATATTGGCAGATCCGTGGTGCTACTCCCGCCGGTACCCACCTTTTTAGCATATTTGAATTATTAATATTCGATTATATCATTTTATTTTCAAGTCCTAGTGATAATCAAGGGACGTAAAGGAATTAATATGTAGGGATGCAATAAAACGCTATCAAAACACGTTAAAATAAAATACTCTATACATGCTTTTAATATGCTTTGTATTTTATTATTAAAATTTGCCAATCAAAACAGTGACGATTATCGAAATGGCAAACTTTAAAGGCGGCTACCCACGAAACTGCAAACTTGACAAGCATGCACGTGCAATCTTTTTGTACATGCAAACTGTGGCGTCTATAGGAGAATTTTGCCGAGAGCAAATGTTTTATACGTCCAACAACCCGTTTAACTAAACTCTTTTTGGATCGGATCTATGATTACAGCATCGGAAGATTTCCTGCATTTCCCAATTTCTAGTTCGACTGAATTACTAATATATTTTTACTTTTTTAATTGGTTTTTTTCGCTTCCCTTTTTATGTGACCAGATATGGGCGCAAGGTTTCTTTCGTTATCACAATTGTGCTTATGGTGATCTCCGGAGGAATCGTGGCCATCGCCCCTGAATATATCTCTTACGTTTTCTTGAGAGCTTTAGTCGGGTCTACCGCTTCCGGCGTCTTCATCTGCGCCTTTTGTTTAGGCAAGAATTTCTTCTTTTTCATTTTAATTTACTCCTCTCTTTCTCTCTCCTCTACTTTTGAATCGTTCTTTTAACATTTCGGGTTGTGAAAAATTTACTTAAAAAATAAAAATACTTATCAACTAATTTTTATTTGAAGGTCAAACTAAAATTAAACAATAAACTTTTATCGAATACCTTTAAATTATAGATAGTTTCAAAAAGGAGAGAACATTTTGTCAGTTTATATTTCGTGAATAAAATTTATTTGGCCTTTTTTTTACTATTATTGAGTCGAGTCTTTTTAACAAAATTATTATAAAACCCGGAAGGTTATATTTGATATTTCTATTTTTTTATTTATTCTTTCCTTAGCATGCTAATGCATAATAAATTTAAGTTTTAATAAAAATGTGGACACAAAGAAGAGTTAGATTTTTACTCTTTATAAAATTTAATTTCGTCATCAGGGCCGGTAGGGCAGGGTAAATAAAAAAAAAATTAAATCATGTAAGAATAAAGAAATAAAACAGGGGCGTATATAAAGGGGCAACGAAGGGTCTTGCCATCTCCCTCAGAAAGTTTTTTTTTTTTTTGTTTTTTTTTTTTTGTTTTTTTCAATTTTTTGCCTTAAGAAAAGAAATAGAATATTTTTAGAGCAAAGTCAATTATTTTATTATTTTTTAAAGCTTCGGCCATACAAACATCCCCTTCAAAAAAATCCTAATATAATAATGGACCTATCAGTATCAGTAGGTTTTGGGCAAGTCAAGTTTTTCTCAAAAAATTATTTACTAACTTTCTCACCTCAAAGCCTACTCTCATACTGATAGATCATAAATCAACTCTTCTTTATCCCTTATAATTAGGCTATATCTTAGTCATGGAGCTGGATACCTCCAAAGAATAATATTATTTCTTATTTTTTATAAGTCACTTTTTATGTATAAATACGGTATTATTTTTATATTTAGACCAGGCGCTGGAGCTAGTTGAGTATGCAAAATGTGAGGACCGAATTCCGCAAATGGATTTTAGCTGAGAATAGCTCCAAGAATAAGAATCCGGATCTTGCTGGTGTTTAGGTGTAAGAATATGGACATAGTTGTCGGTCTCCATAATTTTGCGCGTTTATTAAGCCCTACATTTAAATTTAAAAGAAAGGATGAAGAGTGGTCGAGGAGAAGGGAGGGGACTCCCGCAGTCTCCGGCAAGATAGTACTTTTCATTGTTTGGGGTTTTATGCATAAGAATTAATTGGCGGTGACATACTTGATAGCACGAATTCCATCCTATAGAAATAAGAGGAAGGAGGGGGGGGGGGGGGTAAAAAAATTGGACCGACAAGATCGGATTCTTATTCTTGGATCTCTTCTCAGCCGAAATCCATTGGCCGAATTCGGTCTTCATATTTTGTAAATACTCAACTACCTCCGCTCAGCGCCTGGATTAAAACTTATATCTTATTTTTTTAGTCCTTTGCTAATTTTTTTTAAACTTCAAATTTGATGTTTTAAATTAAATATTTCCAAGTGGTCTCATCACTTGAACTCAGTCAGTAAAATTTTACTCATTAAAAAAAAAAATAAATAAAATCTCTTCCTTTTTTTTAAATTAACAAAGGTCAAAAAACACTTCAATTGCACTAAATATTCTTTTCAGAAAAAAATAAAATAAAAATCAACGATAGTAAATAAAAGAAAGGATTTTATTTTTTTTTTTCCTATACCTACAGCAATCTTCTTCTATAGATAGTATTTTAGGTTTAATAATTGAAATAAAGAGCTTAAATATCTAATGTAACTAACTCTATCTTTGTTTAGATCAAGATGTCCAATCTTTTATTTTACCAAATCTATCCAAAGAATTAAAAGTTTTTTGTTTGATGTTGCACCTAGAAATCTAATTTGGTCAATAGAAGGATGTAGAAAGAAAAGCAGTTAGTATTTATTTCATTTATTTAATGCCCATTGAGACCATCTTCAGAGCTCAACACCCCATAAGGTCTTAAGATGGCCTCGACCGAGACCGAATCGTTAGACTAATGGGCATTAAATAAATGAAATAAATACTAACTGCTTTTCTTTCTACATTCTGCTATTCATAAACTTAACATAAATTTATCCAGGTATAAATCTACTTTTTTTGAAATTTATTTGGGGGGGGGAGAGTTGTATGATAAATAAATGATAAATGTATGAATTGAACTTGAGATGCAGATTTTGAGAGGTTGCGACCACAATTTTGAAGCTATGGATCTCAAAATTTTCTTTAATTAAAGCTATTTAAAATATAACACAACTCATTGAAGACCTTTTATTTATTTTCGAAATTTTTTTTTTTTTTTTTGATTAATAAAAGATATTTTTAAAAATTCGGTCCATCTTATAGATAATTAAATTAGTAATCATTGTGTTAAAAAATAATTAATTTTTTCCCTTTAATTAATTAGCTGGAATCTTTCAAATGAAATGGAATAAATCCCTTGTATCCCTATGGGAAAAACTAACGCCATCTCTTGCTGCCTAGAGTAACCAGCTTCTGAATCGGCTAATAACTGTTTTTCGAGATTCATCCCTTAACTAGGGGAGGGGGAGGGCGTGAGATAGAAACTTGGGTTCCAAGGCGGCTGCGACTTCAAAAAATTTAAGAAGCGCTGCTCTAAGTTTTCTATAAGGTTAATCAAAAGAAAGAGGGTGGGGGGGAAGTCACGATAATATTTAAAAATAGGCAACCTGCTAATAACTTTCACTAAAGTGGAGGGAGAATTTTTCCCTAATTAGAAATTTGTAGCCTACTTTAATTTTAAAAATAATCTTTTTTTATTTAACTGGACTACGACGACGTCTTTTGTTAATTTTCAATGCCTTGGATTGGACATCCTGATATTTCTTATATTACTGTTATTTTTTTCCTTATTTTTATTCAAACAGCAAAACTTATTTGGCACAAACCACATCTATTCAATTATTAATTTTTTTTTTTCTTGTTGTTGTAAAATATCAATATCTAGAAACATGGATTATGTCTTGACGCGGATTTATCAGAAGACAAATAACTTTTTTTTTTTTTACTTTTCATCAAGATTAATTGATTGGCTTATTCTTAGGTGACCTTGATTCATGTTTAATAGAATTATTCATTATTTATTCTCTAACTTTAAATAGAATTTAATCGTTTTTATTTCCAGGCCGAAATTTTCTAAATTAATGTTTTTTTTTTGTTTATTTATTTATTTATTTTTAATATATTAATAATAATATTGTAATTTGTAATGAATGAATGAATCAAGGGATATTATCGAATGTTTGTTTCTGCTGCTAGATGGTCCAGAGGTCGGCCTGGGGGTTTCCTTTAGGCGCTCTGTGCACTTAGTCTCTCTCGATAGCGCCTAGTTAATCAAATTGTCCCGGTAGGTGGATCTATATGGTCCAAGATTCGAAATTTGTTTCATTTTCCGTTCAAACATTAAAAAAAAAAATTTTGCTAACAATTTTGGAATTTTTTTTTTTACAAAAAAAAAATAGATTTTATTAAGAGAAAAATATTAATTTAGTTTTTGTTTGTGAACAGGAGTGGAACTGGTGGGCCCCAAAAAACGGATGCTCGCTGGGGTTCTAGTTCAGTATTTTTTCTCTATGGGATATATTCTACTTGCACTTCTTGCCTACTTAATTCGCAATTGGCGATATCTTCAAGGTGCCATTTCGTTCTCAGCGACGTTCTTCCTAGGATACTGGTGGTGAGTTTATTTTATTTATTTATTTTGAAATCAGTTTGGAAGATAAAGGAGAAAAAAACAATAGCCTCAAAACTTTTATTTGATTGCAAATATTTCGCTCCTACTGAAAATCTAACTTATCAAACAAAATCATAAAATGTTGCTTTGCTTTTTGCTAGAATATAAACACTTTGCATAAATTGGAACCAAGTGGGAATTAGGATTGTAAAAAATGATCGATTATTAAAAATATATAATTGATTAATCGATTATGAAAAAGACCCGATTATTTCCCTAAAAAAAAGCGGGAAAAAATAGTCAAATGAAATGTATTTAGTAGAAAAAATTTGGTGTGACTGGTCGCACAGCACACAACTTTCTCATACCTTCGGTAATCGAAAGTTGTTTTCTGTGCTTGTCACACCAGATTTAGTCCTAGTTTCCGCCAATATATTAAAATTCAAGATGTAAAATTTATAAGTATGGTAAAATATTTATATTTTGTTACCATGGCAACCATTTAGTCTATCTCTCCTATGAAGTACAAGATAAAGTGGTCTTCAGAAGATTTCAATAGCATAATGAGAATATACATTTGAAAGAGCATCTAAAAAATAATTGATTTTTGAATTTTAATCAAAATCGTTAGAGCAAATTTTGAGAAAATCGAAAAAAACTGAAAAAGAACATCAATAAAGTACTATTACTCTTTGGCCGATTTTGATTAAAAGCTTATTTTTACGCTCCAGGGGGGTGTTTAACTTAAATATAAAATTTCAACCTCCTAGCTCAATTCCTTCATGCTTAAAATTGAACACAGACACACCCACCCACACACACCCCACACACCCACACACACGCACAGACCATGTCGCGAAAACCACTTTTTTGGATTCAGGGGACCTCAAAACGTGAGAATCCACCAAAATCTCGACATCGAATTTTTGACATGAATCCAATACTTTCTCTCTCTATATATTAACATACAGGTATATAGAGGTAAGAGAAAGTAAAAAATGGACTCATTTGACTCAAGTGGGGAAAATTGTTTACTCGAATGAAATGGATTTAATCAATTATGAAAAAATAATCGATTATTTACCATAATCGATTAATTGAAAAAATCTATTATTTTTCATAATCACAATATTTTTCATTCACCCCTAGTGTGAATCTGACATATTTTACGATATTTATGACAAGCTCTCTCTTGATTTTAATATATGCACAGGTGAATGTCCCTAGAGAGGTACCGAAATATTTGCAATAAAATTGAGAGGAAAATGAGACTGTTTTTTTTTTCTGCTTATCTATCATCTGACGAATAACTCGGGTTTAAGGGGTGATGGAGACAGAACAAAAATAAGATCTCTGTCTTTATTATTTATTTATTTATTTTTGATATATCATTTATAGTTTTATCTACTGTTGTGACCAGACTTTACAATATCTAAATATATGACGAGAAAAGATTCTTTTTATCAATTGCTTCCAATGGATGTTCAACATCTTCTTGACCACCCATCCAGATACTTCGCATTACTTATCTTAGTGGCTCTTCCAGCCAGGCCCTCAAATAGAGATTTTTTTTATTACCAAAAGAATGGTTTGCAAAAAATATTTTTTCAAAAAAAACAAAATAAATAATAGAGAATTAAATTCAAGTTTGATACACAAAGTTTTTTGTTTCAATGATTTATTTATTTAACATTAACACTTTATTCGTATTTCGACGCCATATGTGTCATCATCAGAAGTGAATTATTAATACATACTGACCGATGATGACACATATGGCGTCGAAATACGAATAAAGTGTTAATGTTAAATAATAAATCATTGAAACAAAAAACTTTGTGTATCATACTTGAATTTAATTCTCCTATTAAAGCATAATAGCCAACGGTTACCAGTTTAAAACTAAAAATAAATAAATTGTCTCCAGCCCCTCTGGATTCATCCCTGTTTTAAATTTTGTCTGTGCCTACCCACGACTTTATTTCGCTTTTTTTTGCTAATTATGCCTCCTACCCTCTCTATACTAGGTGCGCACTCCTTAGCGTGTCAACTCACAGCCATGCTTTAATTTACCCTTAACTTTTAGATTGAGAATATGATTTAGTGAAGTTTTATTTTTATATTTTTTAATGATTAGATGAAGAAAAAAACTTGAGGATTTAAAACAAATTTTTCATGGATGTCGTTGAAAAGTGGAAAAGAGTAGAGCATTTATCAGGATAAGAGTGCTGTAGCATACTCGAAAAAAGTACTGAGTTGCGCCTGCGCTTTTTTATGTGACCCCTCGAGCATCTATTCAAAAAGAGTTGCCCCACTCCCCTTGGGGCAATATTGCTTCTCATAGCCCTTAAATCTTCTTTTTAATTATTCAAAGTTCTTTTAGTTAACGAATTTTATTTTACTTCCTACAATGGTTATTAATAACTAAATAACTCACGATAAGGAATAGCATAATTAATTTTTGCTTTGTTATGTATTACATAAATAGGCGTAGCCACGGGGGGTTTTGGGGGTTCAAACCCCCTCCATTGGACCCAACGAAGCCTACGACTAGATATTTAAGCTCTATAATGCAAAATACTTTTTCTCTCAATATATTTCCATATATGGTGCAAGAGAAAGTAAAAAATAATAATTATCTCTAGCTTATAAAAAAAAAAAAATTAAATAAAAACGCAAAAAAAATTCGAGAGAAATTCAGAATTTTCCCATTGAAAAGAATTGATTTTTTTGTTATGCTTTTATAAAAAATTAAAGCCGCTTAAAATTGATTAAATCTCGCAAATGAAAAATAATAAAAATTATTATATAAATAAATTTTTTATTTTTTTCTTAAAAGGATCTGAGTTGGGACTCTGGTCAAAAGAAACAGATAGAGGGACACCACGGTATTTTAGGCCCATATACATAAAATTAAGATATTTGGCATTATTTATTGCCTGATACGAGTTGATTGAAAAATTGCGGCACTTAATTAAGAAAGGGGGCGGGCCCGAGGCACCTCGAGGCGGGTCCAGGGGGGCTAGTCATATATTTCATTAGACGCCTTATACTGCCCTATTAGTTGGGGTGGGGGGAGAAATAATCCGTAACCCCCCCATCAAAAATTTCTGGCCACGCCTATGATTACATAAATAATATTTTATATTACATAATTTCTTGAACAGGTTTTTAGGAAAAATAATCTCTGAAATAAATTTTACCTTCAAATTGATTTATTTTTGCATATGATTTGTCTTTTTTTTTATTAAAAACATACAAAGGGGAGTCTAGTAATGCGCAATTATTTATTTTTT
The DNA here is from genome assembly GCA_023213315.1 of Euborellia annulipes. Taxonomy (NCBI): domain Eukaryota; kingdom Metazoa; phylum Arthropoda; class Insecta; order Dermaptera; family Anisolabididae; genus Euborellia; species Euborellia annulipes. The sequence goes on along the minus strand of JAKCPI010005366.1, from coordinate 77,659 downwards.
TTATAATTTATTTTTAGGTGCAGAGCCAAGAGGGAGAGGGAGTGAAGACATCTAAAATAATAATGCTCAAATAAATGTTTTTTTTTTTTTGTATTCCCCTTTTAGGCTGCAGAGGCCATTCAAATAAATGTGTGAAATGTAAAAAATATATGAAATTCAGATGCTTGCTATTGTCCCACCCCTCCTCGATAGATTTTCGTTTCAATTGCCTAGTATATACCAGATATACTAATTGGACCCTGTTACGCATTAGTGTGTCAAGCGCCAGCTACCGAGTTTTGAGAAAATTAACATTAAAGTTTTTTTTTTTTTTTCATTGGATTATACCGGGTGGGCGATTAGTGCGTGGACGGAAGATTGTGGGCTTATTAACGGACATTTTTAAAGTTTGTTGATCGTATATAATGTGGAACCTTTAGGGCTACAAATTAAAAATATTTTTGTTCCAATTGCACTTTTTATACAGGGTGACCCATATCAAAGTTATGTTTTTTTAAATGGAACGCCCTGTATATTATTGCATATTTGGATTCTACGGCCAATTTTAGTATGAGTTTATGTCATGCAACGTATTCTAAAATAAACCGTTTAGCCGCAAATCGGGCTTTAGTGAAAAAACTGCTGTCTGGAAAAAATTGAATATCGCGCGAACCATAAGACTTAAGGGACTGTTCTTTTGTGATGTTACTAACCAAGAAATGTACTAATGTAGGCCAGATGGGTAACCCGGAATTATTCTTATGTTGGGAGATATGGCCATGCCAATTTGGAAAATTTCAAACATGGATAACTTTATTTTTTCAAATGGAACATGCTACTTTTTTTGATGCCAAGGGACGTGAAATTTAATTCTCTTTCTAATGACATAGAGACCGGACAAAAAAGCATAAAAAAATGGAAAAAAAAGTGCTTAAAAAAGCATAAAAAACTTGAATAAAAAGTTGTTAAATAAGCATAAAAGTTGAAAAAAAGCATCTCATAAGCAATTTTTACTCATACCAATGGGGTATACAAATTTTTTTTTTAAAGAAACTAAATTTATTCTGCCCCGCCCTGCGAAAAATTTTGTTTTTGCGGAACCAAATTTTTTCACCCTGCGGGAAAAATTTTTTTTTACAGGGCTATATTTTTTCGCACTGCGGGGCTTTTGGAAATTTTTTTTTTTTTTGGGGGGGGGGCGGCCCCCTCCCCCCCCTTATACACGTCCCTGATGTATGCGTGTGTGAATGGGAAAAAAGTGTGTTTTTTAATAAAAAAAAAAAAAAATTATAAATATTTAAAATAAGTTCAAATAAGCACGAAAGGGAAAAAAGCATGAAAACTCAAAATAAGCAAAAAAAGCATAAAAAATGCAATCTCAATGCACTTAGTTTTTCCTAATTCGTATAGAAATTAAATATCTAATGGTTGCTTATAAAATTGAGCAATAAGCATTTTGCTTAAAATCCGGTCTCTACTAAAAAAAGGTTTTTTAATTTTTTTTTGGGTAGTTTTTTTTTTATTCCAAAATATCTGATAACGAAAAAAAAAATACATTTATTATAGACAAAACCATTTTTAAAAAACAATCCAAACGCAAACAAAATTGTAATAAATGGAAAAGATATGCTAAATATTCGAAAATGTATTTAAATTTCCTTTAAAATCATTTATTTGAACTTCTCGAAGAAGTCCCGAAATTGGGGTATGATTTCAACAAGATGGCGCACCTCCTAACCTGAACAAACTAACCCTAATTTGAACTTTGGATTCTGTCAAGTTCAAATAAATGATTTTAAAGGAAATTTAAATACATTTTCGAATATTTAGCATATCTTTTCCATTTATTACAATTTTGTTTGCGTTTGGATTGTTTTTTAAAATGGTTTTGTCTATAATAAATGTATTTTTTTTTTTCGTTATCAGATATTTTGGAATAAAAAGAAAACTACCAAAGATAGATATAGACAACCTTATGTCATTAGAAAGAGAATTAAATTTCACGTCCCTTGGCATCAAAAAAAGTAGCATGTTCCATTTGAAAAAATAAAGTTATCCATGTTTGAAATTTTCCAAATTGGCATGGCCATATCTCCCAACATAAGAATAATTCCGGGTTACCCATCTGGCCTACATTAGTACATTTCATGGTTATTAACATCACAAAAGAACAGTCCCCTAAGTCTTATGGTTCGCGCGATATTCAATTTTTTCAGACACCAGTTTTTTCACAAAAACCCGATTTGCGGCTAAACGGTTTGGTTTGGAATACATTGCATGACATAAAGTCATACTAAAATTGGCCGTAGAATCCAAATATGCAATAATATACAGGGCGTTCCATTTAAAAAAACATAACTTTGATATGGGTCACCCTGTATAAAAAGTGCAATTGGAACAAAAATATTTTTAATTTGTAGCCCTAAAGGCCCCACATTATATACAATCAACAAACTTTAAAAATGTCTGTTAATAAGCCCACAATCTTCCGTCCACGCACTAATGGCCCACCCGGTATATAATTTTTTTGTCAATTGTGCAAGTAACATTAAATATAAATTTTTTTAGGACATATTTCATAAAAAATACTATTAATTATAACATTTGGAACAATATTCCGTGCTTAACTCAATTTTTAATTTTTTTGTCGCTTGGCACACTAATGCGTAACAGGATCCAATTAATATTTATAGAGAATGTATTAAGACCGATCAATTACCGTTCCTCGATTACTCCCTTAAATCAGTGGAATTGATTCAAGTTATATACGCCCCTGATCCGTGTATCTAAAAACACATATTTAATTACAAATGGATTACTTTAATCACCTTCTGTAATTTGAAGAAAATCATTTTGTAAGAATCCATTTGTATTCGTATTGTAAAAGAGTTTAGTCTATACGAATATGTTGTTTCTTGATGGCATATTATAATATGAGGATGTGATATATGGGCAGCCAAGGCAAAAAAAAAATAAATAAATAAAAGTCTATATTTTTTGTTTACGTTTCGAGTGCCTATCGTACTCTTCATCAGGACCTACGATCAATCAAACAATGTTATATTATTGTTTGTAGATGGCCGTAAGGATGTTCAATTTAATTATAAGGTCTGTCGGCCAAAAAATAAATACATTTGCGTATTTTATCCATTTATTTGTAAATATTTCGACCCCAGTGATATGGAATCATCTTTCCATTCCATATCACTGGGATCGAAATATTTACAAAAAAACGGATAAAATACGCATTTTTTTGCCCGTCGCGACGGTCCTTATAATTAAAATTAATTTTATATTATATTTTACACAAGAGTCGACAAAATTAAAATAGTTAAGATACATACAAAAATTGATTTCAAACTGTCAGGTTAGTTGACATGGCAGTGTAGCAACGTTTTTACCAATCTACGTATATACTCTTGATGAAGAGTGCGATTGGCACTCGAAAAGTCAACAAAATCATTTTATTTATTTTTTTTTTTTTGTCTTGGCTATCCATATTCGTACCACATCCTCAAACAAATTTGGTCTATTTATTGAAGAAAGCATCAATTAAATTGGATCTCTTTCTTTGAATGTTTGTGGGTGAGAGAGAATGCAAGACAGACAGACAATTGGGGCGACGTGTCTGTTGCGTCTAGTGACCTGGAAAAGCATTTGTTAACCTGGCGCATTGCTCGAAAAACTAGTTTCTAGATTTTATAATAGATAGTATATATTAATATCTAATTTTGAATATTTGCTAGCGAATAAGTTATTTATTCATTAATACAATATTTTATCAGATGTTCATGGACGACACAAACTTTAACTCTATGTGCATATTTCAGCTTAATTTTCGCTTAACCTTAGAGTTAAAAAAATGAGTTTTTCCACATATACAGGTCACATATACTCTTCAGAATTTAACATCATAAATTGGCTGTTAAAAAGTAAAATAATAACACCAGGGTTAAAAATGCTATTCTCTAAACCAAGTTTTAACAGCGACATTAACTTATTGCTTTTATCTCAAAGCTGTCAAAATCATAACCTTACTTTTTAGGTTAAAGACGCCATTTTGATGCATTAAATACGGCTTGACATGACATTAATTTTTAACACTATTGACTAAATGTTAACGCTTTGGCGTGCTTACAGAATAGCAAGGAGGTGTTGAAATGATTTAACGCTTTCAGATGTTAAAAGTTGACGTTTTTGCTTAGAGAATAGATTTGATAATTAGCTATCTGAGGTATAAGAAGAATTTTGTGAATTTAAGAAAAATATTATTAATTTCTAAAAAAATAAATAAATTAGGCTTGTGTTTCTGATTTAAACACCCGTCAGTTATGCCTAATACCGAACTTTGGGTCTTAGTTAACTGGGTCTTTTATTTAATCATATGATTAGATTAACTTGATATGAAAAGATTCGAAACTTATAGTTAACTAGCTTATCCGAGGGATAGCTAGTTAATTAGAAGTGAAGCCTTTAAAATAAAGGGTCGGACTAAGCCGAGCGACAACTTTGCCCACCCACTATTCAAGAAAAAAAATATTTGTTCCCCCCCCCCTAGAGCCCCCCTAATAGCCCGATGTTTACCAAAAGCTTTTCAGTTCTTGGCCTCTACCCCTAGTTTATGGGTGCAAAATTTCAAAAAAAAAAAAATTACCACAGACACACACACACACACACACAGACATCATTCCAAAAACTTCTTAAATGGATTCAGGGGACCTCAAAACGCATTTTGGCAGCTTCAGAAAAATTTTGATTTTTTTTTACGATTACATTAACTTTACCTGTCCAACCTACGGTTGATGGGCAAAGTTAAAAACTTATAGAATATTTTTTATTTAATTTACTCTTTTTTTGTTATAGGTTTATCCCTGAATCAAACAGATGGCTAATATCCCAGGGACGGATAGAGGAAGCACGAGAGAATATTTTATTTGTGGCCAAAGAAAATGAAAAAACAATTCCGCCTGATCTTCTTGAAAAGGCGTTAGAGAAGCCCGAGGATCACCAATCACAACAACGGGGCCCATCTTCCAAGAGTTTCTTCTCTGTTTGTAAATATTCCAATTTAAGAAACAAGCTTATGAATATTTTTTACTGTTGGTAAGTGGAACAAAACAAAAAAAAAAAAAAATTTTCTTCATAAAATTAATCATTTAAATATACCTGGGATTTTGGTTACGAAAATGCGCTAAGTGCACACACCTGTTGAACAAAACATTTCATTGATAAAAGAAAAACAAAATAACAAATTTCTTGTCTTGATTTGCAAGTGAAATTAGCCTAATATTTTATACATTAATATAGAATATATTTTATTACGTTGATTATTTTTCAATAGTAATTATAATAAATTAGTCCTAAATAAAGACAAAATAAAATATCAACTCGTAGGTTGGAAATTCAAAACAAAATAGATGATATGACAATTATATTACCTTGATAATGAATAAACGATAAGTAAGTCACGTGCTAGAAATATAAACAAAAGGAAATAGGAAATTTATTTTTCTACATTTCTTTGCCTTCTCAAATATACTAATATTTCTACTTGTTTACAAAGCCTAAAAAAAAATCTGGTGTGACTGGCGCACAGCACACAACTTTCTCTTACCTTCGGTAATCGAAAGTTGTGTACTGTGCTTGTCACACCAGATTTTTGTGTCGACATATATTTAGTTCCCGACAGTACGAAACATTTGAATTCAGATGTAAAATTTATAAGTATGGGAAAATATTTATATTTTGTTACCATTTCTACTATCTTTCCTATGAAATACAAGAGTAAAGTGGTCTTCAGAAGATTTCAATCGCAAAACGAGAATATACATTTTAAAGAGCATCTAAAAAATAATTGATTTTTGAATTTTAAAAAAAATCGTTGGAGCAAATTTTGAGAAAATCGAAAAAACTGAAAAAGTGCATCAGTAAAGTACTAGTAATCTTTGGCCGATTTTGATTAAAAGCTTATTTTCCGGTCCCGGGAGATGTTTAACTTAAATATAAAATTTCAGCCTCATAGCTTAATCCCTTCATGCTTAAAATTGAACACACACCGACACACCCACAGACAGACCATGTCGCGAAAACCACTTTTTTGGATTCAGGGGACCTCAAAACGTGAAGATCCATCAAAATCTCGACATCGAATTTTTGACATGAATCCAATACTTTCTCTCTATATATATATTGCATATATACATAGGTAAGAGAAAGTAAAAATATTTCTATCCTCTGAATTTTGACACATTTTCTAAGTTTGGATACTTCTATTCCATATGCAAATTATCCCTAACTAACTTTTTGATTAATCGTCGTTGGGAAGTACTTTTTTTAACACTCTCACTCCATTTCCCCATTTCCAGAGGCCCTATAATAATATCATTAATACTGATAAAAAAAAAATCATAAAATAAAAATAAACAATATGTTGAATATATTCCTCTATTTCTGACCTGTATATGATCAAAGGTAAGATAATTAAATTTAAAATTAATTAAAACGTCAGATGTTTATTTTTTATAATAATTATTTAATCTCTTGGCGATCGATTTCGCTATTATACGTAGCATCCTCAGGCCAGCTATCGCCAAGAGATTAAATAATTATTAAGCATCTGACGTTTTAATTAATTTTAAATTTAATTCTTTCAAAAATAAACAAATTTCCCATTAAGTAAGTTATTTGATAAAAGAAATAAGAATATTTGTTTTTAATTTAATTTAGATTAGAGTCATTTTTCGGTGATTATACAAATATTTGATTAGTAAGAGGAAAAATTACTTATGGCAGGCGTTCAACAGACATCTTTATCTAGACCACTCATCCAGATGTTGCATGATGTTTATGTTTAGCATTGCTTGTTTTACATTGATCTTGGTGGGTGGCTCAGGGTGGCTACCAACTTGGAAAACCTTTAAATCTGCAATTATAAGGGAATTTAATGGAACCGGGAATTATCATGGAAATATCAGGGAATTTTGAAAAGCATCAGGGAAATTTTTTGCGCCTTCCAAAGCTATGTCAAATTTTTCTTTAAAAAAGAACATCAATGTTTTTGTTTTTGCACAAAAAAAAATGGCTTTATTTGAAATAAATAAAATTAATTTCAATCAATTTAACGATTTCTTGAGAAAAAAGAAGGTTCATTATTCAATCATTGATTGAAAAAATAAATTTGTTAATGCTTAAAAAGTACAAGTAAAGTTATTGGCTGCTCAATTTGTTGAGAAAAGGATCAAATAAGACAATTTTAATTAAAACTTTAGACATCTTACTCGAATAAAAATTTTAAATCATTGAAATTGAAAAATTCCTCTAAAAAACCTGGAATTTATCAGGGAAATTTCAAATCATTTCTCTGTGGCCACTCTGGTGGCTGGCTCATTTTCTTTCTCCTTTAATTCAGAATAAAATTAGCCTTTTGAGTGAATAATAGATTGCGCCTTTTACTTAGGCAACCCAGAGTGTTGGCAAAAGGTTTGAAGCATTACGGAAGGAAGTGGCGGGGTCTTCACACTTCTCCTTTTGTATAAAAGACTGTCTGTCCTATAATTCAAATAAATTCTATTCAAATTATTTTTTAAATAGGAAAAAAATCTTAAATTTATTTGTATCATCCTATACCTTTGGTAACAAAATAATTTCTCTGATTATGAGATTATTTGGGTTTTAATATTATACAGTACTATCGAAAACTAATATATCTCGACAGAAAAAAAATCTGATATGACAGCACATTAAACAACATTCAATTAGCGAAGGTAACTCTTGCTCACACCATTGAATAATCGTCTGCAGGTTTCCTCATTCTCTATACCGTTAAACGCAGAATGTGTTATTTATATATTTACATTCTATTCAATGATCTTAGATTATGAGGAAAATTAAACAAAGATTCTGACAATATATATTTATTTAACAAAAACACGGATCAAAAAATATTTACTTCGAAAAAATTTAAGCTATAACAATTAATAAATGATTTTTGAGCATGTCCGTTATATAATCGAACTGAAAAATTGGGCAAATATGAAATGAAAAAGAAATTTGAACAGATTTCTGCTGAGGAACTTTGACAGATGAAACAATTGAATCTATCTCTCTTTAGAATCAGAATTCAAGGCGCATGTCTTTATTCTATTGTAATTAGCCAATGGGATATTATTTAGATTATTTTTTAATGCAATGGAAAAGATCTACGGGTACCTGCTATTAAATTTCTAAAAAAAAAAATTTGACCTCTATAAACACTGGACCAAATCTGGTGTGACAATCACAGAATACAACTTTAAATTACGAAAAGAAAGAGAAAGTTGTATGCTGTGCGACCAGCCACACCAGATTTTTTCTTATCATTTGCCCATCTTCTAAAATTACTAAATTATAATTTTAAACACACTCCATTTACACACAAATACAATTTCATGATCTCTTAAGTGAAAAATGGCCTTTTCCAGGTTTGCCAACAGTGTTGCTTATTATGGCCTCTCCTGGAACACATCCAATCTTGGAGGCAATGATTACCTAAACTTTTTTATTAGTGGAATCGTTGAAATTCCAGGCTACGCCTTGATATTGCTTACAATTAATCGATGGGGCAGAAAGCCAACATTTTGCGGAACTATGCTATTTGGCGGCCTAGTTCTTATATGCACAAGCTTCGTGCCCGCAGGTTAGTGTAAATTAACTATTTAAAAGCCCTCGGGGCATGGCGTTAGCGTGCTAACCTCATATACCAAACGTCGCGGGTTCGGACCCCAGGCAGTCCGATGATTTTATTTAAGCCAATTGGATACCAAATGGCTTAAATAAGAATGCCTGGACCCCATATATGTATATTTATTAATAACGGATATCGTAAAAGTCTTATATGGCCTGAGTTGCCGAAAAGACTGTATGAATGTGTGTGTGAGTGTGAATGAGAAAAAGTGTGAATATAAAAAAAAAAAAAAAAACTATTTAAAATAAATATAAAGAATTAAAGTGGAGGATAATAATTCATATTTTAAAATAAAATAAAAAAATAATCAATTTTTTTTAATCAGAAATCTTCTTCTTCTGTCCTCGCCCTTATTATTTCCGCGGTGCGGGATCGGAAATGTGAAATAGAATAATGTTGATAATAACTCTAATTTAACATCCAAAAAAGAGCTCAAGCAGAATATCATCAAATTCTTGGAGATTTCCTATGAAATTTGCAGGTTACGAGTGCATTTTTATAATAATTTGAACCAATTATTTTTCAGAAATTTTATTGTATAGTCTAATTTGTTCAAATTTGGAAAATTCTGTAAACATCTGGAAGAATCGCCTTGCCCAATACGGTCTGCGTATTAACCCACTCAAGACCGAATACATGCAGTACTTTCAACAAACTGCAGATCGAGTTATAACTGTTACTTGATGGCCAGGCGCTTCCTAAATGTCTGTGTGTTTTCGCTATCTTGGGTCGAGAGTCGCTGATGATGGGAAACCAACGGATGAGATTGCCGGGCGTATAAATGCCGGTTGGCTTAAATGGCGAGAATGCACCGGAATCCTTTGCGACCGACGGATGCCGATTTATTTGAAGTCGGCAATCTACCGGACGGTCGTGAGGCCGGTTGCTCTGTATTCGACCGAGACATGGGCCTCCACGAAGAGAAGCGAATCGGCACTGCATGTGATGGAGATGCGGATGGCCAGGTGGTGTCACCAGACTTGACCGCATCCCAAACGATACCATTAGGAGCAGGTTTGGCATTGCGCCAATCACTGACAAGTAGCGCGAATGGCGTCCCCGCTGGTTTGGACATGTCGTACGCCAAGAGAGCGGTGGCGTGGCGAGGGCGGCATACGATATGGAGCTCCTCGGACGACAATGCAGAGAAGCACCTAGGATGACTTGGCTTCATCGGGTCAAGAGAGACATGACCGAGCTTGGCCTCTCGGAGACAACAGCATTGGATAGGGGGGAGTGGAGGGGGGAGTAAGGTCCGCCGACCCCGCACAGCGGGATTAATAATGGCGAGGACAGAAGAAGAAGAAGAAGAAGTCTAATTGGTTCAAATTATTATAAAAACTGCACGCATATCCTGCAAATTTCAAGAATTGGATGATCTAATTTAACAACAACAATATTTATAAATCCTGAATTTCTTAAAAGTTAAATTAGAAATGAGAAATTTTTTTCCATTGTCCCTAACTGTTGGGCGCTTGTTGAAATAATAAATCAACTTCATTGAATCTGGCATTCTTTAATTAATAACAAATTAAATAAAATAATGAATGAAAAATATGGGAATCCACATTTCGTATTAATTATTTATTAAAAAATATAAATACTCTACAAAGTTTCACTTGAATCGGAGCAAGTGCACAGTACTTGATAACGGCTGCAGAATAAGAAGTCGACACTATTTATATTTCTAACAGAGTGAATAAATTGTTTATATCCCAACAGATCAGCAATGGGTGATCGTGACTTTGGCCATGATGGGGAAGCTCGCAGTGACTGCTAGCTATGGAACTATATATATCTTCTCAGCAGAGCAATTTCCGACTGTGATTCGAAGTTTGTGCATGGGAGTGGCGTCGATGTTCGCCCGAGTCGGCGGCATTCTCTCTCCACACATCACCATGCTGGTAATGCTAAGTTGACTTATATTTGCAGTAATATTAATCGTGTTGTTGTTTATACGTATAGGTTGCCATGAGCGTGGCGTCGCCATGAGGTGGCGTCGCCAGGGCGGGGGCAGCTGCAGAGATTTCGAGATTTTTTATTTGTTTGTATTAATGGAATTTATTTCAGTCAGATTTTTGGACGCCCTTGCCACTAATTGTCCTCGGTGGATTGGTCCTTTTGGGCGGATTCCTTGGACTCCTTCTTCCAGAAACCTTAAATAGGCGATTACCGGATACAATCGAACAAGGCGATATGTTCGGAAAGTAAGCCATTTTTATTAGCTAATATATTTCACTAAAATTTTAAGATTGAAATAAAAATGATTAAAAATATAATATTTCAGAACTGAAATTTCTTGAAGAATATTTTGATTTATAATCGAATCGAATCGAATCGAATCGTGCGTGACTTGGCTTACGTTATTAGCCTCAATTGGAATTAATTCCCTTTTGGAAATTTTAAAAATCCAACCTTAAAAAGTAAATTTATTTATATTTATTCTAATTTTATGTTAATCAAATAAAAAAATTAATACCCATATTAAAATACACTATTATATCGCATTAGGAACATAAAAAATATTATAGGGCCTACTGTGTCAACTTATAAACCGTATTCTTTTATCATTTCCTCACCACATTCACTCAAAAGCTCAGAAATGAAGATTATAAAATGAACAATGAAATTCCTTTCAAGATCTTTTGAGACTGAAATGTAATTAGAAGATGTTTATAAGTCGCTGGAATATTTAGATATAAACAGTAGCGGTCCCTGGATTTTATTAAAGGGTGGGGGAAGCAGTGGCACATTCAAGGAAGGCAGGGTAATAAGGATTTGTTATATTTTAGAAAAAATATAACGCCTGCGATTTAGACATCCAAATAAACAGCAGAGTGCCCTTCTACTCTTCCATATTAAAAGTATGCCCAAAAATCAACTAATTCAAAAATTTGCCAAGAGATGTCAGAATGGTAGTTAATAATATTTAATGCATTTGGTTGATTTTCATTGATCTTTTAACAATAGATACTTTATAAATGTTATTATATATTATGTATCTTTCATAAAAGCATAAAAATATATATAAATATAGGCCAGATATAGGATATTACTATATCGACTGTTAGACTAGACTGCCATCTATTGCAAGAATGCTGAACTAATTTGACAGTTGAATTTTAAATAAATCATCTAAGCTTATTTTAAAAATTTCTTAATTAATATGTGATTAATAATAACAATAAATTCATTTTTAAATTTAAAGAAAATTAAAGGTTATTGGGACAGATTGTTTTTTTTGTATTTGCTTGATAACAAAAACATTAATTACGATAATTTTTTAATAAGTCATTAAAAAAATTATAGCTCGATGTCCCAATAATCTCTTATGAATTTAATTCATTTAAAAAAAAACCGCATTGAAAAATTCCTTATAATATTCTAGTTTTTTTTTAAAGTACGTTTAGACGTCGCTCCTGAACCCCCTTAAAAAAAATATTAATCTCTTTTTTTGTTTGTTTGTTTTTGCAGAATAATCAAAGGCAAAATAACATATCTGGAGGATGTGCCTTTGAGGAAAGAGAAACGCATCGCCGCGGACGGTGAACTCGGCCACATCAGCGACGATGAATAAATAACTCACTCACACTCTCTATGTATTATTACCCTTGCCGTATTCTTCTTCACCATTCATCAATTCATACATTCCAAAAAACCAAAGCTTTAAGTCAGAATTGTCAATTGTAATCTAAATGAAGGTATTTTTTAAAAGTATTCTTTTTCTTAAAGAAAAAAAAGAAAAACATTTTTTTACTCTTATATTTCTTCCTCTCTCTCTCTCTCTCTCTCTCTCTCTCACTTTTACTTTATTTATTAAATTCATTTTTAATAAAAATTTATTTATCTTTTCATAAACCCTTTCTTTTTTTTTGTTTTTTTGTTTATCTCTTTTCTTTTTTATTCATTAATCATTTTATATTAATCAATTTTATATGAACAAAATAAAAAATAAATATATTTTTTAAATATTTTAATTCATTTTTATTATTTAATAATCTCGTTTCTTTATCAATTTTTAGTTGTTGGCTTCTACTGCATTTCTCTTATAGCCTTTGATATTTCTGTCTTCAATTGATTTCCTCTTTCTCCATAGGGAGGCGCGGTCAGTGGCGTAACGTTTTTTAGCTGCCCCCCCCCCCCCCCCAAAAAAACCTTTTTTTCGGGCCCGGGCCCTCTCAAAGACAAATATTTGGGGGCCTATGACAGCTCGGGGTCTGGGGCGGACCCTTTGCCCCCCCCCCTCGGTACGCCTCTGTTTCTCTTTTTGCTTTCTTTGATACAAACACTTTGATAACTTGGGTAAAATACAGTTTTTTAGCCCAGCCCGCGGGCCTCCCAAGGCCCGGGGCCCCCTCGCATTGCGGGGTTCGCGGTGGTGTACGTTACGCCACTGGGCGCGGTCTAGTCTAAGGGGAGGCCCGAATATTAGCCACACTGACCAGGGGCGCCAGAACAAATTTGAATCAGGGGGGGGGGGGGGCAAAAAATTTTTTTAGAAAATTAAAATTATTTAATATGTTCAAATAGTATAAAACAAAAACAAATCTACTATAAAGCTTTAAAAATTTTAAATAAAATCACAATTTTAATAAAATTAAAATTTTAAAAAATTTGCTAGTGATTTTATCAAAAATTTTTGGAAAAAAATGAATTTCTTACTCTTTTAATTTAGAAGGTTTTATTTTTCAAAAGTAAAAATATATAATTTTTAAAAATAAATGAAATAAAAGAAGAAATTTTGCCCCCCTCTGCCCCCCCCCTATAGGATGCCAGGGGGGGGGCAATGTACCCTTGCCCCCCCCAGTTCCGGCGCCTATGACACTGACACCACCCCTTACAAGATGTCTGGCTACGCCCATGAGCAGGGACATAATATTTCAATTTGACGATTCTCAAAAATGTATTATTATTTATGGTTTTTTTCATTAAATCGTAAGAAAATTATTAACATTATTGAAAAAAATGTACCTGTTCAAAGTGGGGGGGACTCTGATCAAACCATTTATTTTGTAGGACAAATATTTTTTTTTCAATAATGTTAATAATTTTCTTAAGGGATTAAATGAAAAAGCCCATAAATAATAATAAATTTTTGAGAATCGTCAAATTGACATATTATATCCCTGCTACTCCTGTTAGCTACCTACCATAATCAAGAATTGTTCTAAGAGGAAAAATTGGGCGTCTCATCAATATGAAGCTACTCACGGAAAATTAGCTTGATAGTATTTAAAAATGGGCCTAAGATCCTGGACTATAAGAATAAATAAAAGAAATAATTCTATCAAGTTTGAAGTGAAAGTGGAGTAGGTTTTACGTAAAACATATTTATAAATGAACATTTTTCAAATAGACCTATTTGAGGTTTTTGAATTATTAGATTTCTAACTCGATATATTTGGTTTTTTTTGTCCTTGTATTAATAATTTTTTTTTAGAAATACAAATTTTTGAATTTGTATTATTTTATAAAATGGGGGGGGGAGGCGTCATGTGATTAAATATTTTTAAGGGAGGCGTGGTAACCTAAGTTTGGAAACCACTGAAATAGACAGAGAAAAACTGCAATGGAAAGATTATTTTAAAATTTTAGAAATTTGGCGTTAATAAAATTTCGACATTTTTGTTTTTGTTTTATTTAAATTGTAATTATTTATTAAAATGATTTGTATTTGTGTTAAATTTATAAATTACTGTATCATTAAGATAGATTAGAACACGACTTGTGAAGAAGAAACAAAGTGTTCCACTTTTTTGCCAAGCAGTGTATTATTTTAACAGATTCAATAATTTTTTTATAGATAATTGAGGGGTTTGTGAAATTCTTAAGGTGCGCGTCCCGAAAAGCCGTTAGAAGACGATTGACTGCCGAGTTACTCTAGGCGGCAAGAGATGGCGTTAGTTTTTCCCATAGGAATACAAGGGATTTGTTCCTTTCATTTGAAATATTCCAGCTAATTAATTAAGGGTAAAGAAATTAATTATTTTTTTAACACAAAGATTACTAATTTCATTATCTATAAGATATAGAGCGAATTTTTTTTTAAATATCTTTTATTGCGATTAATCTAAAAAAATTTTATTTTTTCGAAAATCAAAAAAAAAGGGCTTTTCTAGAAGTTGTAGATATTTTGAATAGCTTTAATTAAAAAATAATTTGAGGGTCGATAGCTTCAAAAATTGTGGCCGCAATCTCCCCAAAATTAGCACCCCGAGACCAAAGAAGAACTCGTTATGCTTAAGCCATCCAACTCCCCAGGAATATAAAAAAAAGATTATTCCTTTTAAAAATAGTCAGAATCAATACAAGGACGACATAAGAACATGAATGGAATCAATTACTACACAAATCCATTAACTTTCATAAAAGATAAAAGATAGAACAGGCGTGCTTTTATGTGTTTGGCTCCACAATTGATACTCCAAAAAAAAACATTTACACTTTTTTTCTCATTCACACTCACACTCACACACGCATTCAAACAGTCTTTTCGGCTACTTAGGCCATTTAAGACTTTTAAACGATATCCGTTATTTATAATTATACATATTGGGGTCCAGGCATTTATATAAGTCATTTGGTATCCAAATGCCTTATATAAAATCATCGGACTGGCGGTGGGTCCGAACTCCGCGAGGTTTGGTATATGAGGTTAGCACGCTAACTCTCTACACCAAGCCCCGAGGGCTCCACAATTGATATTGATTGCACTTTAATTTTCAAGTTTTGGATTTCTCATCAAATTCCTTCATGATTAGTATGAATAATAGAAAATGAACTTAGAATGATGATTTTTTATCGTTTTATATTAATCCCGATTAATCCATTGTTTTTTTCGTTATCTAAAGTATTGACATTTTTTTAATAGAGACATAGATAAGCTTGATTATTTGCCAGTCAAGTACTCAAATAATTTGATTATCTGAAAACAATTTGGGTTAGTAAAGGATTTTAATTTAAAAAAAAAAAAAAATTTATCTGTTCAAGATCTTTTGCCATTTGAGCCACTTGATGTGGTCTACACAAGGGCTGTTAAAGGGGGGGGGGGTAAAAGGGAATAATTACCTCCCCCCTGAGATTTGAAAAATATATTTTTTTCGACAAAAAAAAATTTATTTTCCCAATGTAAAATTTTAAAAATTAATACTTAAAAATTTAATTTGTATTTATATTCTGGCAAACAAGTAGAATGCGCCTTTAAATTACCGAAATTAAGAAAAAATAGTGTGCTAAGCGTTCAATCACACCAGATTACCCCCACTCCTGAGAAACACCTCCTCGGATCCGCCCTTGGTCTTTATGCTTCCTATTTATTTCAAACCGCTAAAATATATATATATATATATATATATATATATATATATATATATATATATATATATATATATATAGAAGTATAATTCCTAATAACTAAAACTTTCTCTCTATAAATATATTTCATATATAGGTAAGAGAAAGTAAAAATAGTTGACTTGATTAAAAAATGTGGAGATTCCCGTCGCTGACTCTATCTATATATAAGAAGTT
Organism: Euborellia annulipes; assembly: GCA_023213315.1. Classification (NCBI taxonomy): domain Eukaryota; kingdom Metazoa; phylum Arthropoda; class Insecta; order Dermaptera; family Anisolabididae; genus Euborellia; species Euborellia annulipes. Next base: position 61,428 of record JAKCPI010005366.1, on the reverse strand, counting down.
TATCTGATCGACACGTGAGGCGCCACCAATCAAGAGCGCCTTTCAGCTATGCAAAAATCTCAACATAACAGTTTTACACTCTACTTACCCACTTTGGCGCTCTATTACTCGGGTTTGGGTTGGACAGAGGCGTACAGAAGGGGGGGGCGGTCCGCCCCAGATCCTGAGTCGGCATAGGCCCCCAATTATTTGTCTTTGAGAGACCCAGGGACCCTCAGGGCTTTTTTTTTTTTTTTTGAAAGGAAAGGAAAAACCAAAAAACAAAACACAAAACAAGAAAAAAAAAAAAAAACAAAAGAGTAATATAAAGGAAAACTAAAGGGAGAAAAAGAAGAGCTGTGAGTGTGGGATTGAAAAGTCAAAGATTGGTTTGGGGAAGATAGAGGCAGAAAACGGACAAATTTAGATAAAAAAAAAAAATTATTGAACATTTGTCTTTGAGAAAGCCGGGCCCGGGCCCTCAGGGTCAGGAATATACGGTATTTTTAAAAAATATTTTTGTTTATGGAGGAGGGGATATTTAAAAAATGAGTTCGCCCCCCCCCCCCTCCTCGAAAAATTCAATATACTACTCTGATACAAAATGTATATAGGGCCCCTCTTCTAGAGACGCCCCTAAGCCCCCAATTGTCTCGGGTACGCCTCTGTTTAACCATGACAATATTCTCACTGGGATAGATTGATCTGAAAAAATTTGGTGTAGAAAAATAATAGGAAAAATTAGATTTCTAATCATCACCTATTAATTTCATCCAATTAAAACCGCCAAACAAAAAAACAAAACAAAATTAAAATATACCTTTCAATATATAAAGCAAATTCATTTTAAGAAAAGATGAATTGTAAATTATCGAGTATTAAAAATAGGAAAGACACTTTGATATCATCTGATTGAGACGACACCAAGCGGCGAGAGTTCGAACTAACTAAGAACAAGCTTGTTGTATGATTTGATTCTCTTATGCACGCGACAATCAAGTTCCAAGAATACCTTGATTCCAAGAAAAATGGAAATTGTTAGAAATATATTTTAATAACGAATTATTAAAATGATATGACATTTTTATATTAAAAAAAAATAAGAAATAGGATTTATCAAATAGAAATTAATATGGTTAGAAAATTTTAGGATACACAATTTTACAAGAGAATAGAGAGAGTGAGACTAAATATTATAAATACCAGTAATTATAATCCTGAGTCGACCCCGCAGTTTGAGACGATGACGAAGAAAGGTGACGACCATTAGAATTAATAATCCATTATCCAAGAGCACTTATTAAAACACTGATGAGCACTAATAATCACAAAATAAAAAAAAACTTTTAATAAAAAACGCGAATTGGTAGTGAATGGATGGCGCGCCAACAGCCAACTGACTGATGGCGGCGTCTCCTTTAAAAAAGGAGGGAATTCAATGAGGAGTGGGGGAGATGGCGCGTAGAATGAAGGCATTTTTTTTTTGCACAGCACACAAATTTCGGGGTTCAGAGATATAGGCCTACGGTATTTTAAAAATTAAATATTTATATATATAATTTAATAAATTATAGATGAATGAAAATTTCAATTTGGTGCGTGTATTGATTGCAGTTGAGTTCGTTGCCGATAGATGGCAGAGAGGTAGCGATCCCGTTAGAGAATGGCAAATGGCGAAACGTCAGCTGTGACCTCAACCTAGTCAAGGACTGATTAGCAAATTAGGCTTAGATTTTAGACAAAACACACACACTCTAAAGAGAAGGATCATTTACTGCTCGAGTGGTCAATCATAATCTATCAACGTGTTAAATTGTAATAGCCTGCACACCTTCAATCATGTTTCCAAATTGTCTTAAAAATATCGCCTCGAGATCACACTCACGTAAGGTAAATAAATTATTTATTATTATTTAATACATTCCTTAAAAATTGATTCAAAAACACACTTTTTCTTCATGCTGCAAAAGTTTGGAACTTGGTTTCATGTGAGTAAAGATATCGCCTCTCGTATGGTCCCCGATTTTGTGGATATGACAACGGTATTTAAAAAATTTTTTCTATTTTGTCAGCTTTTTTTTAGAGAAATCAGGAAGATTTCCAGCTTAAAGAGTTAAAGACTTATTACCTGTTGAAAGCCATTCATAATAAATTTATTTTATTTATGATTTTTAAAAAAATTTCAAGATTTTTTGACTAAGCGACTTGGGTATATTAATATTAAACTTAGATAACTAATGTCCTCTATATGTCCTAATTATTCATATTCTATAGATTACGTATATATGCACAATAATAGAATTTGATTGTTGAACTTCTTTTAGCATTGTTGCGTGTTTGGGTTATTATTAAAGATCCATTTTTTCCCGATCGATTGTTATTTTATTGTTTTAACTTAAATGACATTTGACGACCTTTTGCGACCTTCCACAGGACTTGAGTCACTCATTTGTTTTTTTCGGATTTTTATTTTTATTCTTTCTATTATTATAAACGAATATTATTTTTAAATATTCACAAATTGGAATTCCGTGTTTGTTATCTAACAGCATTTTTTATAATAATCTTCATCTAAATATTAGATAAGAGTTAATAAATTTCATCAAATTCTTAAATAATAAATGGGGAAGTGATATTCAAAACTTCAGAGCTATAGATTTTTTAGCAGGTTTGATGCTTTTCCAATTGAATTAGAGAGATTAATTAATTTTTTTGATTTGAATGAAATGCCGAATGTTTGTGCAGTTAGAATATACTTTTTGTCAAGCTTATTCCGTTGCTATCATACTTTTTAGTAAAAAGCGGAAAAAATTCTCTTATTTTCGGTAAAAGTCGCCATAAAAGTCTATTCTTTTTTAACCAATTAGTCGGTAAAAAGTCTGTTTTGGCAAAAAAGCCGCTGACAATTTTAAAACAATTAATAATAGGCCTATGAGGAAGAGAAGATTACCTGGAAAACGCACAGTGGAGGGATAGGACTTGGTGGACAAAGCTGCGATGCGGGAATCTCCTCAGGGACATGACTTATGGGAAAGACAAACAATGCAGGGGATGTGGCAGGGAGATGGAGACGATACCACATTTATGGACTTGTGAAGAGACAGACAGGCACCTAGACACAGAAACACTGACATGGAAGAAAAACCTAGGCGGCATAGACAAGCTGCGGACAAGGATAAAAGGGAAAATTGACAAAAATGTGATGCAATGGACCAGAATTGTGGCAAGACAGCAAGAGGAAACAACAGAGACGGAGTGAAAAGAAGAAATGAAGATAGAAAATAATTAAATACATTATTTAACAAATTGTAAATAACAACATATTGTAAATTTGGAATTAAACACAATTTATATGTATACCCCCTAACGCCTCAAGGCGAGGTAAGAGGTAAAAGGAATCAATAAAATCTAAATCTAAATCTAATAGGCCTATGAGAAAGTAAAAGCTTATCTCTCGATAACCAAAATATCGCCGAGTTCTTTAGAATTTAATTAAATAAATAAAAAAATGTAATTTCATTAGAACAAAAGTAAAAACCTGGTGTGTCTGTTTGCACAGCACACAACTTTCAATTAGCGAAGGTGCTTGTCACAGCAGATCTTTTGTGTCGACATATAGGCCTATTTAATTTCTGCCGATATATTAGAATTCAAACTAGTCAAACTTCTCCCTCATGGAGGAGAGACTGGAGTTGATGGCAAACGAATTTTTAATCCCATCTTAGGATGTTTCACCCTGGATCTATGGCTCAGAGATCAGCATTAGCTTCTAGTGCCAAAGGCCGAGGGTTTCCATCCCGTCCCAGACGAAAAATTTATTTCAATTGAAATGGATAATTGAAGCGCCAAAAAAGTCGCAAAAGTCGTTTTTACAAATGTCAAAAAACGTTTCTTTTTGTGAGATCAGTCGAGATGTCTAAGAAAACTAAGAAAAGTCTCAAAATTGACAAAAGTCGAAAGACTTTTTTCCGCTCTTTACTTATTAGGTTTTTCATAATACATTTAATAAGAATAAGTTTACTAATTAAATTTTTTTTCCTTCATCTTTTTAAATAGAAATCTCTACTTTCGTTTTTCGCCTCCTCAAAAAACAACTATGCAACCGAAGCTTCTTTTGAAATTAGGGTAATGTATCAATACATATGAAATAATATTCTGATTTATTAAGAATTTAATTTTTCCTTTTCATTTTTTAGCCCTTTAAACTTCATAAACTGGAAAATGTCCCCCCAACACAGGTGACAATCACAAGAGATGAAGCTCTAAAACTTTATAAAGATATGTTTTATATTCGACGATTGGAGACATCAGCTGGAAATTTATATAAAGAAAAAATTATTCGAGGATTTTGTCATTTATATTCAGGACAAGTAAGAAATTATTTTTTTACTCATTATTTCTTCCTAGAGTTTTAAAAACTTTTCTATATTCCCATAAACCTCGGATGCCCAATCGCCCCCCTAAGTGAAGAATTTTTCTTATAATCAAGGAAGGAAGACAAGTCGGCCCAAAACATTTAACAAACGCCTTTGTCGACATTTCAGGACATAGACCTTCAACCTCTGGCAATCGTATTGTAATATATTTTGTAGATTTACGTGTATTTTTAAGCAATCGTGTTCACCAGCGTTGGGCGAATTGTCTACTTTACTTTGTCTACGCGTAGACAATGTATGTAGACAAATGAAAAATATCCATGTAGACAATGTAGACAAAATTTAAAAATTTGGTGGGACTAACAACACCATAATTTTTTATGTATCGTCAAAAATATAATTTTTTGATACTAATATATATGAAATCAATAGGTAAAGAGTGATTTTACAATTTTTCTATTCCACTTTAAGCGAGAATATTGGAGTAACGAACACTAAATAAATTCTATATATATATATAAAATTTAGTGTTCGTTACTCCAATATTCTCGCTTAAAGTGGAATATCAAATATAGCGAGATATTGGGTAAAAAAGAAACATCTGCCAGCGTTGTTAATGGCGGTATTCTTAATTTTAAGTGACTTTTATTTGAATTAGATATTAGAAGCTGTATTATGCAGGGTTTTTTTTGCAAAAAAGACACACTGCAACATATTTTTCATTTTGTTTCCCTAATTCAAATTTTAATTCATTAAAATGTCTGTTTATTGGTCTTCCGCGTTTAGACATTTTTATGTATATGAATTTCTAGGCTGTTTCTAGAAATGACAGATCACTGATCTGAGATGAGAGCCAATGAAAACAAGCGCTGAGCCATTTGTCTACATTGTCTACGTCTTTGTCTACATTGTCTACGCATTTGTCTACGTCATGAGGTAGACAAATCAAAATATGCTTAATTTGCCCAACACTGGTGTTCACACACACACACACACACCCAGACGTAATTCCAAAAGAATATACGAGAAAGTCTCGGGGAAGTCATTCCCCATATTTTTATAAATAACTTCATTTTTGATTGTCATTTTTTTTTTAGGAAGCATGTGCGACAGGAATTCGGGCAGTGATGCGAGACCATGATTCAGTAATCACAGCTTATCGTGCTCATGGCTGGACATATTTAATGGGAGTTTCTCTCGCTGGAGTTCTCAGTGAACTTACAGGCCGGCAAAATGGTTGTGCCAGAGGAAAAAGGCGGCTCTATGCATATGTATACGAAGAATTTTTATGGGGGCAACGGCATCGTCGGCGCTCAGGTTTGATTTCTCTTTTTATTTTTTTGGACAAGTCTCATTTATATTATATATATAAAAAAAAAACGAAATATTCCTTTAGATAAAGATCTTGATTTAAATATTCTTTTAATAGATGGCCTCTCTATGTCGAAAAATCCAGAAAAATTAAAGCCAAGGGGGGTTTGGGGGGGGGGGGGGGGGGCGGGCCCCCGCCCCTCCCCCCCCCCCCCAAAAAAAATAAAAATATAAAAAAATCAACACCACAAAACATTACTCTTTTCGGAGGAAATGGAATTTTCGGTATAAAAAAAAAAAAAAAGAAACCAAAAAATTTAGTGAGAAAAAAAATATATTTTATAAAAAAAAAAAATTTTCCCGAAAAAAATTTTGAATTCCGCCCCCCCCGGAAAAAATTTCTATATACGCCCCTGAAGCCAATTATAATAAATTAAATTCAATTGGCTGGCTATATATATAATTTGCTAATTATGGTTCGGAGAATTGGAGGTATCCAGCCAAATTGGGATTATCTAGGTTATTAAAACTCCCAGATTGATCACATGTGCACTTGCATTATGTGTATAATTCCCACTAACTGAAGATGGATGGGCTAATAAATTCAGACCGAAACGTCTTATTCTAGGAGTTTTTATTAACCTGGACAATCCCAATTTGGCTGATACCTCCAATTCTCCACTATAATCACATCACAGCCACAACCTCAAAAAGCAACTATTGTAATTCGCTAATGTCCGTCCGTCTGTCACACTCTAATTGGGCAACTTCCCGTTGGAATTTTGAAACGAAATTTTATATGCCTTAAGAAGACCTTCTAGGGATTACAGGAAAATTATTTTCATTCCGAAATTCCTATAACTTTTTGAGTTATTAATTCTTAAAGTTAGAATTTCTTAATAAAAACTCGAAAAGCCGCACTGGCACCGTCACTACTGATGTTCGGTAAGTGGTCGGCTTTTCGAGTTTTTAATTAGGAAAACCTCCGTCCCAGAATCTTCTAAATATTACAATTTCTCCCATAGGAAATGTATAGAGAAATATTTATGTATTCTTTGCGTATTCTATGAATGAAAACAAATCTTCAAGTAGGCACTGGATATATAGTAATTGATAATTTGTTTGTTTGCCGCAGGCGGGCCCGCCCGGTCAACTATTGCCTGAAAGCCCTATGGATGTCCAGGGTGAGGCGAAGCTAGTATAAAATTAAAATTAAATATCTTTTCTTCCTTCATGAAGAGCCCTATATATAATTGCAAGTGTCTGTCTGTCAATTGACCAGCTAGTTGTTGAAATTTCAAATGAAATCTTATAATTACATTAATATAGTTCAGGAAAAATATTCGGGTTCTCAAATTGGTCAGATCGCTCAGACTTGCATCATTTAAGAAAGTAGAGAGGCGAAGTGTCTCTGGCTTCCAAAAATTGATGCCAAGTTACGGTCCTTTTGATAGTTAGATCCCGGTATTGGGCTTCGTACGCGCTTTCGTGCAAACAAACTAACTTTTTTTTAGACATTTAAAAGAGCTTGTGATAGTTTTAATAAAAAAAAAAATCCTCGACATTCAAAGCGAGCGAAGCTTCTAAATCGAATATATATATACATTAACTGTCCGTTTAATTTTCTTGTTGTTTTAATTAATTCTCTCTATTTTCCAGGTGCCGTTGGGTGTAGGCATCGCTCTTGCAGCAAAATATAAAGGAACGGACGGTGTGTGTTTTGCTGCCTATGGCGATGGAGCAGCTAATCAAGGACAACTGTTTGAAGTTTTTAATATGGCGAAATTACTCGATCTCCCATGTGTGTTTGTATGTGAGAACAACGGCTACGGCATGGGTACTTCATCTGAGCGTTCGTCTGCTAGTACTGCATATTATACACGAGGAGATTATATTCCTGGCATCTGGGTAGTTCAATATTTAATTATTTATGTGTTATTCCTTTTTATTTGCATATCTAAAGGAGATCTATCAATTAATAAATAATTATAGTGAGGAAGAGGTTTGCAGCCAAATGAAAAGAGCCTCTATTATTAAACACTTGAGACCACCAAAGATGGCTTCTTTCCATTAAGGGGCTTTGGGAGGCAAAGCTGTTCGCATGTTTTTGCCGATAAGATAGCGTTAGGGGTCTTAAAAATTTAGCCAAAAAACCCAACTATTACGAAAATTTGCCAACAGATGGCATGATAGTAGGGCTATATTTAATCTCATGTATTTGTTTAATTTTCTTTTAATAATGAATAGTTTATAAATATTATTATACAGTATATCAATTAAGGTTATGGAGAAAAAACAACCAGCGACTGCTTTCCACGTCAAAATAATCTATTTGCAAATATTTCGGTCCGCCTAACGCAAACCATCCTCAGTGCATCAACTGGAATATAAAATACACACATAATGCACTGTCCGGCAATATACAATATTATACAATCAATTTATATAATAGTGGAGCGTAAATAATAAAATAGATAGTTTTGACTTTGAAAGCAGTCGCTGGTGGTTTTTTCTCCATAACCTTAATTCAATCGTCCCAGCATACGTGATTTTTTTTACTTCATTATTATATATCATTTAGAACAGCATAAAAATATATAAATATAGGCTTATAAGTGATCTGATAATGCCGGATGTTAGACTAGCCTGCCATCTTTTGCAAGAGTGCCCAACTATTTGGCCGTTAATTTTTAAATAAATAAGAAATTTATTTTTGACTTTGTCATTATTTCATTTAATTATTATAGTAATGAAAACTCACCAGGACTGTGTTGATAATTAGTAGAAAGGAGAGGTCGATTCAGTCCAATAAAAATATATAAAGAATAATTTTATATATTTTTTATTACTATTCAATGTCCAGATCTCAGACCTGACGGTTTCGGCCACTTTGCTGTTTGCCTTCCTCAGTGAGGGCCGGATCTAAATGATACACTGAGGAAGGCAAACAGCAAAGTGGCCGAAACCGTCAGGTCTGAGATCTGGACATTGAATAGTAATAAAAAATATATAAAATTATTCTTTATATATTTTTATTGGACTGAATCGACCTATCCTTTCTACTAATTAATTATTATAGGTTGGATATTAATGATTTTTTACATTTTTAGATAAAAAAAAAAATTGAAATTTTCATAATAGAATGTTTTTTTCATTTTCTATAAAAAAAAAATATTTTTTAATTAATCGTAATTCATAAAAAAGCATTTCTATTATGTAAAATACTCACGAATTTAAATCACTAAAAAATACTCCTCAGGATTTTCGGACCGTTATGGTCTCCTGAAGCCCCTTAAAGCCGAAATATCTTAATAATTCGGGAGTTTTATTTCATCCCTCATTAAAAGCCTACCTTTTTTTGGTTCTCAGCCCTTTGTGTCTTTACATCAGTCGTATTTGTATAAATTACTAAGTAGAATGAAATTTTGCAGGTGGACGGCATGGATGTTCTAGCAGTAAGGGAAGCTTCACGTTTTGCAATTAACCATTGCGTTGAAGGAAAAGGACCCATCATTATGGAGACAGCCACTTATCGGTATAGCGGACATTCTATGTCAGATCCTGGCACTTCTTATCGGACTCGAGATGAAGTGCAGGACGTGCGGCAGAAGAGAGATCCTATTACAAGTTTTAGAGAAAGAATCACTTCATCGGGTTTAGTCACAATTGAAGAACTTAAAGTAAGTGATTAAAATTAAATTAATTTTTCTGCAATTGATATACAATAAAATCCCTCTTATCCGGCCTCGGATTAACCGGCCTATTCCATTAGTAATATAAATTACATTTACATGGTGAGGCATAAATATTTAGACGATTTAAGAAGATCAAAAAAGTAATTCATTTTATTGTTTACATCAGCGGTTCCCAACCTGTGGACCGGGCCCCCTTGGGGTGTTTGGGAGTTTAAATAAAGATAAAAATTATATATAAAGATATACAGGGTTAAATAAGATTTTCGAGATTTATATATTTGAATTAGATATTAGTATTCAAAACATCTCGATTCGTTTCGGACTTAACTAACAAGTCATAGAGATATATATCTAACAAAGATGTGAGTATTATTTATTGGTGAGGCCCAACATCCCATGGCCCCCGGGAATCGAACCCAGGATCTCCGCCTTTCCGGGGCATAGGCGTGCTGTCCATTGCACCAGGCCACCGGACCCTCGACCTCATATACAGGGTGTTTAAAAAAGGACTTTCCAACTTTGAAAAATCATATACATTTATACAGAAAACCTAGAGAGATGATTGTAGTTTCAATTATAGAGAAACACATCAGTGGCGTAGTGATGGGGGGGGGGGCAAGGGGGGTCATGATGCTCCGGGCGCTACTCACAAAGGGGCGCCAAATGGCCCACAAAACAAAAAATTGCTGGATAATTTTTATTTTTATTACCTATAATTGATTTCTGGAAAATATATTTTAAATTTAGTGCCAGTGTAATATAATAATATTGTATGTTTTACATACAATATATGATATGAAAATAAAAACAAGTTAAATAAGTATTACGAACAAGAATAAGAAAATTCTTATTTTGGACATTCTGTGGATTCCGTAAATCTATAAGATAAGAAGGAACATTATATATATATATAACGTTTTCTAATTGTGATTATTTCATTGTTTTTATAAAAAAAAAATGAAATTCTTTATTGAAAATTTTCTAGGTTTGAACAATGAAAGTTTCCATTAAAAAATATATAATATTTTTTTAAAAACAATGAAATAATCACATGTAGAAAACTCATGGATGGGACTTGATATTGTCCCTCACACTACTTCATTGATTATAATTTTCATATATATATACCAGGTATATTTATTCAGAGCTTTTCTATGACCTAAAGCCTGCAAATACACTTCATTCAACTAAACTGCCTGAGTATATTTGCGCAAAAACTTGTTAAAAAATAATTCTCATATATTGGTACCCTCAGCAGCTGTTTAGCCGAGACAAGTGTATTTGCGTAAGCTTGTTAGCCATAGAAATGATCTGAATAAAAAATGCTCTACAATACAACCACATTTATGGTAAATTTCGATACAAACTGAATAGGACATTAAATATAAATTTCGAACTTTTTCTGTCAAGGCCTTTTAGCTAAGGCGAACTTTGAACGGAGGGCAGGTCGAAAAAAAAGATCGCACAGTTTGACAATACAAGGTGTGCCGGTATATTCATTTAAAATAAAGAGACACGTGCCGCTTTCTGTGTCACTTGTACATTCACTTCATCTAACAAATCTTATTTATTTATGTATTTTTTAGAAAATGGAAACTGAAATTCGAACAACTGTAGATGAGGCAACGAAAAAAGCGAAAGCGGACAAAGAAATTGGCCTCGAGGAATTATCAGCTGATGTTTATTCTAATTATGACGCATCTGTGCCAATCCGGAATATACTCCCCTGGACGCCACTACAACACAAACGACTTGGCGAAGCTCAAAATTTTCAATAGTCAAAAAAAGTCTTATATAATTAATAAAAGTAAGCCAGCAGTGAGATTCTCTCATTTATTTTCTCTATTTATTGAGAGAATAAAAAAAATCACAATAATAATTTTTTAAATATTGTATATTGTATATTTTTAATTAGATAACTGTCAATTGTTGAAAATTATACAATGTATATATACAATTGTATATATTATATAGATAGATTTTAAAAAAATTAATTAAATATATATATATAAAAAGCAAATTCCATAATAATTCTAGAATAAACTCTGAAAACTAGTCACATTTGGTAGATAATCTTTGTAATAAATTGAATTCAAAGTTCATTTATTTGCCGAACGTTCACATTTGTTTAAAAACAAAACGACTTGTCTGTTTCTGTATGCATTCAACTTTGTTTTTTTTTGCTCACAAGCCAGCTGGTGTTGTCACAATGGAAACCCGCCTTCTAAGACTCTAAGACCTAATAAAATAGAAAATATCTAAGATAATATTGTATAAAATATATATTAAATTAAGGTTGTGTTTATATGGGGCGGTTATGTGAGAAAAACAAAGTTTATATATACTCGATATATTCGGGATATTATCCCATCTTCAAGAGTTACAAACGACTGACGACTACTCTTGAAGATGGGATAATATCCCGAAATATATCGAGTATAATATAAACTTTTGTTTTTACTCACATAACCCAGTGAACCCCACATATAAACACACCTCAGTTTAAAATGTTTCACCTAAAACCTACACCGCAATCTTTAAACTTAATATATTAAATTATCCTATCTTAGAATTAATATCAACTTGAATATTTTTATTTCGAACGATTACATTTAAAATTGTAAAAAATTTGTCTATTTATTTTAAGGGGACTTCAGGAGGGCACATTGAATCCCTGGTCCGGAACAGTGGCGGATTAATGCAATTTTGTCGGGGGGGGGGGGGGGCGGTTTTTTTTTAAGGACTTTGTGGCCATTTAGACCCCTTTCCTATTTATTTAAATTGATTGGTAACAAATTCAATTGAAATTAAAGCCCGGAAATCATAATTTCTTTAGATTACTAGTTTTTATAATATTGTGAATTTCTTCTCGGGGGGGGGGGGCGATCGCCCCCCTCGCCCCCCCCCCCCCCTTTAATCCGCCCCTGGTCCTTAACCGAAACTACTAAGGCATTTTAAAGTTTTTTTTAATGAAATAAATTCGTGAGCATTTTACATAAAAGAATGATTTTTTTTTTAATATATATATTATTTAAAAAATATTTTTTTTTTTATATTTATAGAAAATGCAAAAAACGTTTTATTATGAAAATTTTAATTATTTTTTTAAATCTAAAAATGAAATACGCAAATCTCTATTATTAAAAATGAAATGTAAAAATCATTAATATCCAACCTATGATAATTAAATAAAGTGGGGCGAAGTCAAAAATAAATTTCGTATTTATTTAAAAATTAACGGTCAAATAGTTGAGCACTCTTGCAAAAGATGGCAGGCTTGTCTAACAGCCGGCATTATCAGATCACTTATAAGCCTATATATTTATATAATATAGATTTATGCTGTTATAAATTATTATATATAATACATAATAAAAAACTATTCATTATTAAAAGATCATCGAAAATCAATTAATCATGATTAAAACCCTGCCATCTGTTGGCAAATTTTCTGTAATAGTTGGGCTTTTTGGCAAACTTTTCAAGACCTCTAACGCCATCTTATCGGCAAAAACATGCGTACCGCTTGCCTCCTGAAGCGCCTTAACTTTGTATTTGAATAAATTTGAAAAATGAACAAAAGAATGTATTATCTAAGGAATAATATGATACACCCTTACGCATTAGTAGATATTTCGACTGCCGATTTGATGATGGCTCTATTTCAAGCAATTTTCAGAAAAGTGGGGGAGGTCGGTCATCTATAAGAACAAGGATCCTTCAAATCGTAAACTGCCAATTTCAATCTCTGATTATTCCTTATATCAACCAATACTTTCTTATTTGAGAGTTTAATCTTTCACACTTGTTGTTATTAAATAAAAATACTTTTCTTACGTTTTTTTTTTCATCCAGCCATGTTTCGGTTTCCTTTCTTAACTCCTGGTTCACACGGGGATAGTAGCTTGAACAAGAAACTTAATTTAATAGCTTCTGGCGAATGCTCATGTTAGTTATTACCCACTTGGCAGTGTATAGGAAGGCTTTCTTTCCCAACGAGCATAGATATCCCCCACGTTTGTTTGCCATTTTATTTATTCTTAATAGTTATTGAGATTTACTATAAGTTTCGGTTTTCCAGTTGGTGCCATTTTCAAGTGAAAATCTCTTTTGTATATATATATTTATTGCCTCATTCACAACTTATGTTTTAATAGATTATATTTCAAAACCGACGTCGGTGTGACAGGAACAAAGATTTTATTTTATTATCGCTATTGACTTGTAATCAATGATTTATGTATATATATATATATATATTAAAATATGAACCGTTCAAGTGGCTTAAGTTGTTATTTTCATAATATTATTGAATGTAAAGTGCCAATTGCAAGCCATCTATTAAAATTACATCCATTTTTTAGTGTCTTTTGTTTTAAACCTCTGTAATGAATATTAAAAGTTTGTGATAAATATCTTCATGATATTTTTGAATTAAAAATAAAGAAAAAGACTAGATATACGTATGTAGGAAAACGTGTATATATATATATATATATACTTATACCGGGTGGGCCATTAGTGCGTGGACGGAAGAATAGGGGGGTCGTGAGATATTTATTTGGTTTCCAAAGTTTAACAAGCACTGAACTAAAGGTCTAAAGGGATGGATTTTATTATTTAATATATTTATTAGAAATAAGCATCTCTTTGATTGAAGACAAAATATTTTGAAATTTTATTTTTTCTCAAAGGATTGAATTTTTTATAGATAAATATGCAATCTTTTATTCTTATAGTTTCTAATAAAATTTTATAAAAGCATAAAAAGATGAAATCAATCAATTTGGCAATTATTTCAAATGATGGGAGAGCATCAATTTGTTTTTTCTAATTCGATCTGCGCCCAGAGTGCAGCCAGGGAGCCTCGCTTCACTCTCGTCTAGGCTTTTTTCACGCGCACAATCGCTTTTCAAAAAATCTCTCTATCTCTCTTATTTTTCGTTGGATTTGTGAAAAAATGCAAAACTGGTCTTTTTAATCAATTATAAAGCTATAGACATTTGTTTTATTTAACTACGACCACATAAAATGGGGGTTTATTAATTGCCTTTTACATCTTCAAATTTAAACTGCCTCTTTCATTTTCTAATTTATTGTTTTTTAATTAAATAAACACATTTAGGCCTTGGTATTGATTGAATAACTTAGTATATAAAATATTCAAGCAAAAACAATGAAATTTTAGTCTCAAAACGTTCTGAAAATGATTAAAAATCGATTTTCCAAATTAATTTTGACATATTTACTTTCTCTTAAAATTCAAAAATCAATTATTTTTTTGATGATGTTCTCATTTTGCTTTCAAAATTGTTTGAAGACCACCATGGGCTTTTCAAAAAATCTCTCTATCTCTCTTATTTTTCGTTGGATTTGTGAAAAAATGCAAAACTGGTCCTTTCAATCAATTATAAAGCTATAGACATTTTTTTATTTAACTACGACCACATAAAATGGGGGTTTATTTATTGTCTTTCACGTCTTCAAATTTTAACTGCCTCTTTCATTTTCTAATTATCGTAATTTATTATATTTTAATTAAATAAACATATTTAGGCCTTGATATAGATTGAATAACTTAGTATATAAAATATTCAAGCAAAAACAATCAAATTTTAGTCTCAAAACGTTCTGAAAATGATTAAAAATCGATTTTCCAAATTTATTTTGACATATTAATTTTTACTTTCTCTTAAAATTCAAAAATCAATTATTTTTTTTATGCTGTTCTCATTTTGCTTTCAAAATTGTTTGAAGACCATGGGCGTAACTAGACAATTTGGCTGGCGGGGGGCATGGGACCAGCTATCCTCCGGTGGGCCTGAAAAGCCCCATATTTTCTCAATTTTTCTTGGGGCAAGGAGTTTTCTGGGGGGGGGGGGGGGGGGGGGGAACACGAGCCTTCTGGGGGCAGGCTCCCCCGACACCCCCCTAGTTACGCCCATGCTCCCTATATATAGGTATTAACATACTCGTATATAGAGGAAGGGAAGTAAAAATAAATAAATAAATAAAAATGATTTTTATACAAATTTTAAATATTTAACATAAATAGATCTCTATTTATATATTCCACAAATTATTTTAATTTTTTTTATAAGACTTCATCAAATTTTGTTCGTTTTTGAAAATTTTATCTTAGCGACTTTATGATAAAAATTAATTTTTACATGTATCGCCTGGATAATATTTGGTGTTTGTTAAAACTATATATTAATTGCTATTTTCAAATGGCAGTTGGTTTGCATGTGTCATTATGACGTCATAGCGAGAGGCTTCAGTGCAGCAGCACTCAAACACACACGCAGCACGCACACACTCTCAAGCGCTAAAAATAGATCATCTAATAAAAAGGAAAAAAAAAAATCAATATCTTTAGAAGAAAAATAAAAAGTGAATAATTTCTCCGACTTTTTAGAAAATAAAAAAACAGAAGAGATTAAAAATATGAGATATTAAGAACTGCGAATAAATAAATTTTATAAATTTGGAAAATAGAATGTCCCTTTTTTCAAGAGATAGTTTTTGTTTTTTCTAAGGGTTGATAAAGGCTCCAACGTACTGTACGTTCATTAATATCGACATCTCTTGCAGGCATCGGGGCGCAGATCTGCTTAAAAAACTTAAAAAAAATTTCATTCACAAATTTTATTATTTAATATTTTTATGAGAAATAAAAATCTCTTTGATTGAAGACAAAATATTTTGAAATTTTCTTTTTCTCAGGGAATGAATTTTTTATAGATAAATATGCATGCAGTCTTTTATTCTTATAGTTAAATAAAGTTTCGAATAAAATTTTATAAAAGCATAAAAAAATCAAGAAATCAATCAATTTGGCAATTATTAATTAAATAAACACATTTAGGGCTTGATATTGATTGAATAACTTAGTATATAAAATATTCAATCAAAAACAATGAAATATTAGTCTCAAAACGTTCTGAAAATGATTAAAATCGATTTTCCAAATTTATTTTGACATACTTTCTCTTAAAATTCAAAAATCAATTATTTTTTTGATGCTGTTCTCATTTTGCTTTCAAAATTGTTTGAAGGCCACCATGGGCGTAACTAGAGAATTTGGCTGGGGGGCGGGCACCCCCATGGGGCAGCTATTCTCCGGTGGGCCTGGAAAGCTCCATATTTCTCAATTTTTCTTGGGGCAAGGAGCTTGCTGGGGAGGTCCAGGCCCCCCCAGGGACCCCCTAGTTACGCCCATGTAGAAGGGGATTAAAAATAAAGCGACTAATGTCCAATACATTCTACAAAAAATAATTATTATTTGTGGTCAGACTTTCCTCGCAATATAGAAAAAACAATTCGAGTTTTTAAGGAGGCCGGGGGGGGGGGGGGAGAGAATTGATTGCAATTTCTTCTCATAATGCAGGCAAGCAATAAATTTAAGATTTTATCTTCATACATTCCATCATGGAAGCAAGAGGGGGGGGGGGGCAAATAAAAGAAGAACTCGTCTCTCGTAAAAACAACTCGTCCAATTAAGATGATAATTTGTGGCTGTCTTTAATTAGTGTACCTCAGGGCCGGCGCAAGCTATTCTGCCGCCCTAGGCAAGATATTTTTTTTGCGCCCCCCCCCCCAAAAAAAAAAAACTTCCCGTGTGCCGCCCCCGGGACCGAAATTTTTTTCCCGTCCGGAAAAATGTTTTTACCTTTTTTTTAGAGACGCTAAATTTTTGCCGCCCGCGGAACCAAAATTTTTTTTTTCCTTTTTGCCGCCCTAGGCGGCCGCCTAGTTTGCCTAGTGGACGCGCCGCCCCTGGTGTACCTCGTGCAGAATTTTGTCTCAATTCTTTTTTAAGATGAGGAATTCGTTCTCCCGGCAACTGGCTCGGGCCCGCCTTCTTAATCAAGTACTGCAATTTTTCAGTAATCTCATTTCAGGCAATTAATTATAAAAATACATTGATCCATTCCGAATGCCATCTCCATAAATCTCTCGCACTGGGCGAATGTAATTTACAATATTAGTTTAAAGGCTTCGAGTGTACTTTATTTTCTCTTTTTCTTTGCCTTCTCAGCTGTGCCGTAACAAGGCAAGGGTATGAAGCGCCTGTGGCAAGTGTCTAACTTGCGCCCCCCCCCCCCCATAATCCAGTGTTTCCTAACCTTTTTTTTGGCCTAGTTTCTCATTAATGATATATCATTAATCTGTGATAATGCCCTGCTCATTTGCTCCTCCAGATTCGTCCATCAACTCCAGCTAGCGTAATTGGTTAAAATTGTTGCCTTCATATCCAACATAAATTAAAAAAAGTTATTTAAAAATTTGTCAAAATTCTCTAAACATAGGGGTTACCAAATTTATATTCCACAAATCCTTTCTCTCGTTTAAATGACAGATAAATGAAATTATAAGTTAGCATTAAAAATAAAAGGAAATTGATATGATTTAAAAAAAAAAAGTGCAGGACGTGGATTTGAACTCGCGAAGTTTGGTTACGTGAGAGTGGAAAAAAATATAGATTGCTTGACGACGATTTAACCACTTGAGCCACGATTTAATTAATATTTTAAAGGAAAATAAGCCATATAAGAAACATGAAATAAAAGAAGTATTAAAAAAATTTTAATATTCCACATATGATATATCATTTTTCTTTACTTTTCATGCGAATTAATAATTTATAATCTAAATGTCAATAGCATGGATAGTTTTGAAATAATTCAATGGACAAACGTCAGATTGTTTATGCCTTGATGTAATTAAACTAAAAACTCTATCTAACATATGATACATGTCATTAATTCTTGAATTCCCCCCTGATTCCAGAGAACTAAAGCCCTTTTAATTATATTATCTAATTTGGGAGTTATTGGCGATCAAAGTTAAGCTTATTTTCGACCTTAATGACATCAACACTCAATTCTATATATTATCGAAAAAGCTTATTTAGCACTGTCTGATTAAAACCAAATTTTTACCAGAGATTTATAATTAATAAATGAGCTTTTTTCTAAAGTTTCATTGAGATTGATAAAGAAATAAATAAAATATTGACTATTTTGTAAATTGAGTTTTAGAATTGGGATCCCGGATGCAAGCCCAGAGCCGGTTCATAGACGGCTCTCTTTACCCATCCGGGATCCAGAATTCTAAAACTCAATTTACAAAATAGTCAATATTTTATTTATTTCTTTACCAATCTCAATGAAATTTTAGAAAAAAGCTCATCTTTTAATTATAAATCTCTGGTAAAAATTTGGTTTTGATCAGACAATGGTAAATAAGCTTTTTCGATAATATAGAATTGAGTGTGTTGATGTCATTAAGGTCGAAAATAGACTTAACTTTGATCGCCAATAACTCCCAAATTAGATCATATAATTAAAAGGGCTTTAGTTCTCTGGAATCAGGGGGAATTCAAGAATTAAGTGGTTAAATCGTCATCAAGTAATCTGTATTTTTTTCCAATCTCACGTAATCAAACTTCGCGAGTTCAAATCTACCTCCTGCACTTTTTTTTTTTATTCTTAACTGTTTTTTATACCTCATGTGAGGGGGGAGAGGGGGGGCTGGCGTATTAATTTTTAAAATTTTATACTCAAAATAAAATTTAATTCCCAAATTAATAAAAACCTCGTGCAGCTCACAACTAGGTCGGTCCCCTTTGTTTTGCGCCCCCAGCCCAGTTGCGCCCGTGGCGGGCGCCTGTTTTGCCACGCCCTCGTTACGGCCCTGCTTCTCAGTGTAATTTTGACAAATTTTTTCCGTTACAATTTGAAATTTTAGGAAAAAATTCTAAAAAATCTGGTGTGACTGGCGCACAGAACACAACCGAGCCAGTAGAGGGGGGTCCCGGGGGCCTAGCCCCCCTGTCTAGGCGTGAAGCCCGCCGAAGATGTCAAATTTATAAGCAGAGAAAAATATTTATTTTGTTACCATTTCTCCTATCTTTGCTTTGGAGTACAGAAGTAAAGTACTTTACTCGTGTGCTTCAAACAATTTTGAGGGCAAAATGTGAATATACAATTTAAAGATCATCTAATAAATAATTGATTTTTTGAATTTTAAAAGAAAGTAAAAATTAATAAGTCCAAATAAATTTGGAAAATCGATTTTTAATCATTTTCAGAACGGTTTGAGAATAAAATTTCATTGTTTTTGCTTGAATATTTTATATACTAAGTTATTCAATCAATATCAAGGCCTAAATGTGTTTATTTAATTAAAAAACAATAAATTAGGATAATTAGAAAATGAAAAAGGCAGATAAAATTTTAAGATGTAAAAGGCAATCAATAAACCCCCATTTTATGTGGTCGTAGCACAGATCAAACATGAATATTTCTATTTTTCTACTTTATTTAATTTAATGTTCAGTGAAAATATATTTTTATTCATATAAAAATTACAGTATTTATTTTTTATAAATTTTTACTATCTCTTATTTGAATATTAATTCTTGGAGCTAATGTTTTTAAGACAGCATTTATGTCGCTTTTTTCTAATCAATTTTTTTTTTTTTTATTGCTTTTTATTGTTGGTTTAAAAATAGATTTTATAGCTGGAGATTGGGAAAAAAAAAATCAGGCGGGAGAAAGCGGCTGGCTGACCAGTGGAGGTGGGGGAGGAAAGGTTTCACCCCTCCCACTTGTGCAGGGACAAAACAAAGTGTTGGATGATGCTGCCCTCTGGCGACCCCCCCAAACTAACCAAAGGAGAGTTGTCCAGCAATTCAAATGTTTTTACTTTCTCTTACCTCTATATATAAGTATGATATATAGAGAGAGAAAGTATTGGATTCATGTCAAAAATTCGATGTCGAGATTTTGATGGATATACACGTTTTGAGGTCCCCTGAATCCAAAAAAGTGGTTTTCGCGACATGGTCTGTCTGTCTGTCTGTGAACAAAATATCTCAAGAACAAAAAGAGCCAGGAGGTTGAAATTTTATATTTAAGTTATGTACCCTCCTGGGCCGTGAAAATAAGCTTTTAATCAAAATCGGCCAAAGAGTACTAGTACTTTACTGATGTACTTTTTCAGTTTTTTTTTTTCGATTTTCTCTAAATTCGCCGGACCTGCCCCCCCCCCCCCCAGAAAGCTCCTTGCCCTAAGAAAAATTGAGAAAATATGAGGCTTTTCAGGTCCACCGGAGGATAGCTAGTCCCATGCCCCCCCCCCCCCCCAGCCAAATTGTCTAGTTACGCCCATGGTGGTCTTCAAACAATTTTGAAAGCAAAATGAGAACAGCATCAAAAAAATAATTGATTTTTGAATTTTAAGAGAAAGTAAAAATTAATATGTCAAAATAAATTTGGAAAATCGATTTTTAATCATTTTCAGAACGTTTTGAGACTAAAATTTGATTGTTTTTGCTTGAATATTTTATATACTAAGTTATTCAATCAATATCAAGGCCTAAATGTGTTTATTTAATTAAAAAACAATAAATTAGAAAATGAAAGAGGCAGTTAAAATTCGAAGATGTAAAAGGCAATAAATAAACCCCCATTTTATGTGGGCGTAGTTAAATAAAACAAATGTCTATAGCTTTATAATTGATTGAAAAGACCAGTTTTGCATTTTTTCACAAATCCAACGACAAATAAGAGAGATAGAGAGATTTTTTGAAAAGCGAATCTGCGCGTGAAGAAAGGCCTAGACGCGAGTGAAGCGAGGCTCCCTGGCTGCACTCTGGGCGCAGATCGAATTAGAAAAAAAAAATTGATGCTCTCCCATCATTTGAAATTATTGACAAATTGATTGATTTCATCTTTTTATGCTTTTATAACATTTTATTCGAAACGTTTTTTAACTATAAGAATAAAAGAATGCATATTTATCTATAAAAAATTCAATCCTTTGAGAAAAAATAAAATTTCAAAATTTTTTGTCTTCAATCAAAGAGATGCTTATTTCTCATAAATATATTAAATAATAAAATCCATCCCTTTAGACCTTTAGTTCAGAGCTTGTTAAACTTTTTGAGTGCCGCCCCGTTGGGAACCAAATAAAGATCTCACGGCCCCCTTTTTTTTACTTTCTCGTATAGAGAAAGTATTGTAATCGTAAAAAAATTGGACTTCGAGATTTTGATGTTTCTCCACGTTTTAGACCTCCCTGAGTCCAAAAATACCATTTTGGGCATTATGTCTGTGTGTCCGTGTGTGTGTGTGTGTGAACACGATTGCTTAAAAACCAAAGCAGCTAGATCGATGAAATTTGGTATATGCTCCTTACACTAAAATTGTAGATTTCTATCAACCTTTGGAGTAAATACGTCACTTAGAAACCTAATAAGTTTTTTCAGAAATTTCGAAATTTTCAATTTTTTTATCATATTGTGATAAATTACTCTATTTTAAAAAGTTTTTATTCTTTGACATTTTTTCAAGAACTGAATAGATTTTTAGTTATCGAAGGTAATTATTAAAATAACTAGCCGCGCCGCCCGCCTTCGGCGGGCTTCGCGTCTAGCCGGGGGGCTACGCCCCCTGGACCCCCAGACGCTGGCTCGGGCCCGCCTGCGGCGGACCCTCGCCTTTTCTTAATTATGAAAAGAAAATTATTATTACTACGTATTCCAATCCAGTGCCTGCTTGAGGATTTGTTTACCTTCATAGAATACACAACTTCAAAGAATACTTGAATATTTCTCTATACATTTCCTATGGGAGAAATCGTAACTTTAGGAATTAATAACTCAAAAAGTTATAGGAATTTTGGGACCCGAGTATTTTTCCGGGACTCTCTATAACGTCCTCTATAAGACTGCAAAATTTCGTTTCAAAATTCGAACGGGAAGTTGGTCAAACAGAGCGTGACAGACGGACAGACAGACGGACAGACAGACAGACAGACAGACATACAGACAGACAGACAGACAGACAGACGGACACTCCGCAATTATTATATATAGATTTTTTTAATTGTTTGATATTTTTTTTTTTTTAATTTGTTGAGTATAAAAAAAAATAACTTTTTTAAATTTAATAGCTTCAGAGAAAAGGCAGTAAAAAATCGAGAAAATTCGGGTTAAGCAAGGCTAAGAACTGCTGGACCGTGGATAGGTGACCCGCTGAGTGTTGAGTCTCTCACCTGCTGGAAGCCATTTTATTTAATTTTCCAAAAGTCAAATGATCTTAGAGGCCGAAATATAAATTGAAAATACAATTAATTTTAACACCCGTCTCAAGAAGAAAAAATAAATAAATCCCACCTCAATAATCAATCAAAAGTTAGAATATATTTATTTCCTTTATTAAAATAATTTTTTCATATTCATTTTTTTTTAAATTATTCAATTTGTTTTTTTCTTCTGATTTGATGAATATTAAAAAAAAAAAAACAAATAATTTTATTACTTTTTTTTATTTCTGTCTAATAGCTTCTCAGAAAAGATGACGTCACGCGTATTGTTTGGAATCCGGTGCATGTGCACCAAGGACGGAGATTCAGCATCTTTAAGCGACTCTCTCCGTCTCACTCGCACTCATTACCTTCGCTCTCTTTCTATTCAAATGCTATTCCAAAGCCTCTTATACACCACAATATTTGAATTTTTGCTTTTTCGAAGAGGGGGACGCCTTTTAGGCCCCCTCCCGACCCCTTTAGGTTGTCAACTCCGTGATATTTATACTAATTTTATGAAATTTGTTTGATTAAATTAAAGATTAATTTCATTTTAACAAAAGGGTTTATAAGCACGGTGAAGCTAGCGGCCAATTTCTGGCGGCCGATTTTTAAATGGCAACGTCGCATTAACAGACGCGCAGGCCATGTTAACTAATGTTAAAATATTATTTATTACAAATTAATTGATATCTCCTTAATTAGTGGATGTATAGGGATGAAAATTAGCATACATACACAGAATTAAATGCTGAATCGAAATATATAATTAAAATTAAGATAAAACCAGTGAATATAAATAAAGTTAAGATATAGAAAAAAATAAATAACTCCTAAACTAAAAGAGGTGCCCAAACGAAAAAATTAGGCTAAATAGAGGATTAAAATCTGAATAGAATGATATATATATTAATAGGGTGGCCCCCGTAGGAGGGGGTAAAAAAATAAAAACTGCTTTTTTTTAATCAGATGACTTAAAAAAAAAATTAATTACTCCTAAACAAGGGGAGGTGCCCAAACAAAAAAAATTGCATTTGATAGAGAATTAAAAGACGAATCCAATGATATATAGATGAATGGGGTAGTCCCCGTGGGAGGGGGTGAAAAAAAATAAAAACTGCTTTTTTTAATCAAATGACTTTAATTAAATCAATTAATTACTCATAAACTAGACGAGGTGCCCAAACGAAAAAATTACCATTAATTAGAGAATTTTAAGCTGCATGCACTCATATATAAATATTAAGGGTGGCCCCCGTCGGAGGGGGTGAAAAAAAATAAAAACTACTTTTGTCAAAGTGATGATATAGGTAGAAAATTTCTGTTTTTGTTATTCGGGGCCTAATTTTTTTTTACGCCTAGGGCCTTATAATCTGCCAGTGGCAAAAATAGAAGGTCTATCTACGTTAAGATGTCAATTTGTATTAAATTGTCGTTGACGTCATAATTGTCGGCTAGGATCTTTGGTTCTTAAAGAGAGAGTGCTATAAAATAATAAATATTTCACATGGGTTATAATAGGGAAAGAATAAAATTTTTTTTCATATAAATTGGCAAAATTTTTGAAATGACGACTTACAACGCATGTGTCTATAGTGTTCGGAGGACGTAAGGGCGGATCCAGAGATGTTTCTCGGGGGGGGTAATCTGGTGTGACTCGTCGCACAGTACACTATTTTTTCATAATTTCCGAAATTTAAAGGCGCATTCTGTACTTGTTTGCCAGAATATAAATAAAAATCAAATTTTTCATTAAAAATAAATTTATTTTCGAAAAAAAAAGTATTTTTTTCAAAAATCGGGGGGGGAGTAATTAACCCTATACCCCCCTTGTATCCGCCCTTGTTAGGATGGTATGCACGAAAAAGTTTATCGACTTGAATATCTCCTCTGTCTTAAGAGATATAATTATGTTGAATATACGGTTAGAAAAAATGATTCTTCAGCTAAAGATTTCTCCGTTTATTTTTTTCCTATCATTTCATTTTACCGCGCTGCGGGAAATTCTAATTTGAAAGTTTAAACCCCTGTGGATTTCCGAACGGCTAATCAGATCAGACAAAAAAATGTGATGTCAATTTGTGCGGGAAGAAAACCTCTAATCGAATGAGTAAAAAAAATCCCGAGTAATTAACTCTAAAATTGGGTTTTTGCTCGAAAAACCTCATTTTTAAACAAAAGTCCCTTCATGGATAAAAGTTTGACCACACCTGCATGGACGTAACTAGGGAGGTGCCGGGGGTCTTCCCCCACCCCGAGAAAGCCCTTGTCCCAAGAAAAATTGAGAAAATACCAGGCCCTCCGGAGGATGGCTGGTCCCATGCCCCCCCCCCGCCAAATTCTCTAGTTACGCCCATGGTGGTCTTCAAACAATTTTGAAAGCAAAATGAGAACAGCATCAAAAAAATAATTGATTTTTGAATTTTAAGAGAAAGTAAAAATTAATATGTCAAAATAAATTTGGAAAATCGATTTTTAATCATTTTCAGAACGTTTTGAGACTAAAATTTCATTGATTTTGCTTGAATATTTTATATACTAAGTTATTCAATCAATATCAAGGCCTAAATGTGTTTATTTAATTAAAAAACAATAAATTAGGATAATGAAAGAGGCAGTTGAAATTTGAAGATGTAAAAGGCAATCAATAAACCCCCATTTTATGTGGTCGTAGTTAAATAAAACAAATGTCTATAGCTTTATAATTGATTGAAAAGACCAGTTTTGCATTTTTCCTCAAATCCAACGACAAATAAGAGAGATAGAGAGATTTTTTGAAAAGCGAATGTGCGCGTGAATAAAAGCCTAGACGAGAGTGAAGCGAGGCTCCTTGGCTGCACTCTGGGCGCAGATCGAATTTGAAAAAACAAATTGATGCTCTCCCATCAATTGAAATAATCGCCAAATTGATTGATTTCATCTTTTTATGCTTTTATAAAATTTTATTCGAAACTTTATTTAACTATAAGAATAAAAGGACTTATAAATTATTTTCTACCTATATCATCAATTTGACAAAAGTAGTTTTTATTTTTTTTCACCCCCTCCGACGGGGGCCACCCTTAATATTTATATATGAGTGCATGCAGCTTAAAATTCTCTAATTAATGGTAATTTTTTCGTTTGGGTACCTCGTCTAGTTTACGAGTAATTAATTGATTTAATTAAAGTCATTTGATTAAAAAAGCAGTTTTTATTTTTTTCACCCCCTCCCACGGAGGCTACCCCATTCATCTATATATCATTGGATTCGTCTTTTAATTCTCTATCAAATGCAATTTTTTTGTTTGGGCACCTCCCCTTGTTTAGGAGTAATTAATGTTTTTTTAAGTCATCTGATTAAAAAAGCAGTTTTTATTTTTTTTCATCCCCTCCGACGGGGGCCACCCTTAATATTTATATATGAGTGCATGCAGCTTAAAATTCTCTAATTAATGGTAATTTTTTCGTTTGGGCACCTCGTCTAGTTTACGAGTAATTAATTGATTTAATTAAAGTCATTTGATTAAAAAAAGCAGTTTTTATTTTTTTTCACCCCCTCCCACGGGGGCTACCCCATTCATCTATATATCATTGGATTCGTCTTTTAATTCTCTATCAAATGCAATTTTTTTTGTTTGGGCACCTCCCCTTGTTTAGGAGTAATTAATGTTTTTTTTAAGTCATCTGATTAAAAAAAGCAGTTTTTATTTTTTTACCCCCTCCTTTGGGAGCCACCCTATTAATATATATATCATTCTATTCAGATTTTAATCCGAATAATTTATTTAGCCTAATTTTTTCGTTTGGGCACCTCTTTTAGTTTAGGAGTTATTTATTTTTTTCTATATCTTAATTTTATTTATATTCACTGGTTTTATCTTAATTTTAATTATATATTTCGATTCAGCATTTAATTCTGTGTATGTATGCTAATTTTCATCCTTATACATCCACTAATTAAGGAGATATCAATTAATTTGTAATAAATAATATTTTAACATTAGTTAACATGGTCTGTTAATGCGACGTTGCCATTTAAAAATCGGCCGCCAGAAATTGGCCGCTAGCTTCACCGTGCTTGGTTTATAGAATGGACACCAGGTGGGAGCACTAGCCGGCGGCGCCTTATAATTATTTGCTTAGAAGGCTGTCTGTTTTTATCAAAAAATGAATTATTTATTTTTTAATTCAAACTTTGATTTGTTTTTTCTTTCTTTCTTTCAATATAATTATAATAAAAAATAATTATTAGTGAATAATATTGGCGGGATCCCTTGATGCTTGGCGGGCTAAGCTATCAACAAGAAGGGCTCTGACCATGGGGTGGGGGGGGGGGGGTCCCCCCTCTTCCTTTAAAAATATATATATATTTTTCCCATTAATTTTTTCCTCCAATTCCTACTTTTATCTTTTTATTTTATTTAAAAAACTCAACAACCCCCCCTCTTCCCCACTGCCCCCAACAACCCCCCCTGACCAATCAGAAGGCGAGAAAATTGTTACGTCACTCAACAAGCGGGATCTCAGTCTGATCGACATCTCCTTTATTAGTTGTATTTGAGACAGTGTAGTGTTAATATTGTGTCTTTGTGATTGTGTGTGTTTCAATTCAACCCCTTCATTTCATCTCTTCTCATTTAATAGTGAGTAAAATTAATATTATTTATTTAACTATATATTTGCTATATTAAAAAAAAAAAAATTAAAATATGTACGATATTATGTATGTACTGTAAGGAAAGATTTTTTTTTAATAAAGCATTATTTTATTATTTATTTATATTATTATTTATTTATCTGGACCATTTATTATAAAAATACAAGTCTACCCCTCCTTTCCCCACCCCCCCCCCCCCCACCCTTTATACGTGTAAATAGAATTGAAAATAAAGGTTAATTAGTTCATCCGAATCACCGCCAGGATGGCGCCACCGTACGGTCTCTATTAAATTTACTCTTTGCCCTTGTGCGCTTTGAAATTCTCAGAATGTTTAATCTATTAAAAAATTCAAAGAAAAGAAAGAAATGGACTTGCATCTTTCATAATAAATGGACCATGTTTAATTAAAATAATAATATTTTCACAAATATAATAATAAAAGGCGGTTTCTAAAAATATTTGCTCTTTTCATATCTTATTGCTTTTATTTTTTTTATTATTACCCCCCCCCCCCTAAAAGCTCGTTGAAATTTTATTGCTGTTATCAAATTATTATTTTAAAAATATTTTCCTCTTTTGTGATTAATAAACTGAGAGAAAACGAGAAGATATTATCTAAATCCAAGGGCGGATCCAAAGAGGTGTTTCTC
The DNA here is from genome assembly GCA_023213315.1 of Euborellia annulipes. Lineage (NCBI taxonomy): Eukaryota > Metazoa > Arthropoda > Insecta > Dermaptera > Anisolabididae > Euborellia > Euborellia annulipes. The sequence goes on along the minus strand of JAKCPI010005366.1, from coordinate 33,677 downwards.
GGGGGGGGGGGGGGGTAATCTGGTGTGACTGGTCGCACAGCACACAATTTTTTCTTAATTTCGGTAATTTAAAGGCGCATTCTGTACTTGTTTGCCAGAATATAAATACAAATCAAATTTTTAAGTATTAATTTTTAAAATTTTACATTAAAAATAAATTTTTTTTCGAAAAAATCTCAGGGGGGGGTAATTACCCCCTTTACTCGCCCCCTTGTATCCTCGCTTGCCTGAATCCCAATACCAGCTGGTGGATTGTCAGTCAATTTTACTTTCTCTTACCCTATATATGAAATATATATAGAGAAAGTATTGGATTCATGTCAAAAATTCGATGTCGAGATTTTGACGGATCTTCACGTTTTAAGGTCCCCTGAATCTAAAAAAGTTTTTTTTCGCGACATTTGGTATCCAAATGGCTTAAATAAATTCATCGGACTGCCTGGGATCCGAACCCCCGACCCTTGGTATACAAGGCAGGCGCGCTACCAACTACGCCAAGCCCGGGAGGCTAATAAAAATTTGATTTGTATATATATTCTGATCAGGGCCGGCGCAAGCTATTCTGCCGCCCTAGGCAAGATATTTTTTTTGCGCCCCCCCCCCCCCCAAAAAAAAAAACTTTAAAAATTTAATTTGCCGCCCCCTCCTTAAAATTTTCCCCGATCTCAAAAATTTTTCTGCGATTTTTTTTTTTTTTTTTTTCGCGGAACCAAAATTTTTTACCTTTGCGGAACATAAATTTTTTCCCGCCCGTAAAAATATTTTACCTTTTTTAGAGACGCTAAATTTTTGCCGCCCGCAGAACCAAAATTTTTTTTATTTTTCCCTTTTTGCCGCCCTCTCCAGGTTGCCGCCCTAGGCGGTCGCCTAGTTTGCCTAGTGGACGCGCCGCCACTGATTCTGATAACCAAGGACAGAATGCACCTTTAAATTACCGAAAAAAAAGAAAAAATTGTGTGCTGTGCGTCCAGTCACACCAGATTATCCCCCCCCCCCACCGGATCCGTTCTTGAGTAGGTGTGATTAATTAAAAGAAAAAATTTCATTTACTATATATAAAAATCCCCGTTTGGGGATTTAATAATAAAGCATTTTCATATTTCCCTTAAGAATAGTTCCCAATTCGGCCACCTGAGCGTTGGGTGAGCGAGCAGTGAGGGCGCCGCCGTCGTAGAGTGTGTGCGTATGTGTGTGTGTTGGTGGCTGTGGAAGGGAGAAAGAGGAGGGGCAATGCGTCGGGGAGGGGGATCTCTGCTCACACGGGCGTTTTGTTCGGTCAATACTTATTGGGCAGCCAACGAGTGAACAATCCGTATACACCACATTCAATTCACATTCTCTCTTGTCATTTATTATCATTTTTAATTGTGTTTTCGTTCTCTTCTCTCTCGTGTGCGCGGCGTGTGTATATATATATACACAATAAGTGAATAATAATAAAAATAATAGTGTGTAAATAAATAGAGTGTGACTGATTTTGTTATTTTCATCGAGGCCAGGTGCAGGTCGCCATGTAGCGAGGTCCACATGCGCTACAGGGCGCCTCGTAGCCACCGCGGCGCCGTCGCCGACGCCGCCGTCATCATCACCATGGACCTGTGCATGCTCTTACTTCTAGCTGCCGCCGGTGAGTCTCTCTTCTGCGTTAATATTTCCATTGACGTCTGTCGATGCCGGATTACTCCAAACATTTAATATAAAACAACTGGCTTTTATATCCTTCTATATTGTTTCTTGACATTTTACCGGCTCTCGAGAATTTTTTACTAAAGGGAGATAAATATCAATATAATTATTTTTTTATCAGGAAAGAAGTTAAAAGAAAACGCAGCCAGAATTTTTTCTTTAAAAATATATTTTAACAGCTGACGTTTCTGCTGGTCAAAGCCATCCTCAGAGCTGTTATTGGTCATTATTTATTTATTTATTTAACGGGCAAAACCCTATTACACTATTTCATATAATAATTCATTATGTACAGTGAGCGCCACAATTAAGTCCCCACTTGATAGATTTAGCCTTATGTATATGGTAAATGGTGAAATAATTTTAAATTTTAAAAGGTAAAATAAAATGATCTGTACCAGATTTTACGTTTTACCTTTTCGATCATTAAAATTATTTCACTTTACACCATATTATATACCACATACTTAAGGCTAAAGCTATCAAGTGGGGACTTAATTGTGGCGCTCACTGTACATTAAGGTGTCCGTTATTTACCAAATTGCATTTCATGCTCTAAATTTTTAGGTTTTGACCTAAAAAAAAATATCAGACCCATATCAACCCTTAATATCCATATTAAACCGTGCCTAAATCATAATCCATTTCCCATTGAAATAACATGGGATTTTTGCACTTTTTGCTGTTTATTTATATTCCACTGAAACAAATATACCTAAAAATACCGTCAGAACATATTTTGTAGGAAATTTAACGCTCTACAAAAAAGGTCTGAATAGTTTGTTCGATAAATTCAACCCCTGAAAAGTTATTCAAAGATTAAGTTGTATTCATTAAAACTATCGTTTTTTTTTTTTTAATTTCCATCATAATTCTCATTTATATCTCAATTGAACTCATACAGATGGATAAGAAAATAAAAAAATACAAGAATTAGATAAAAAAATAAAGTATATTTTTTCTCATAAGATTTTTATCGTACTTTTTCTATTTTTACAATTTTTTTGTCAAACATTCTTTAGTTGCAGAAGGATATTTGGCTCTGTATTCACTCACAAATTGGATCAAATATTGTTTCTGGTCTTTTTGAGTAGTTAGCCTATTAATATAATCTTGCGTTAATTGAACAGCTCTTTCGGCGACATCGTTTACTACCTGCAGATTATTAACAATTGCTTCAATGAAAAAATATACTTTATTTTTTATCTAATTCTTGTATTTTTCTTATTTTCTTATCCATCTGTATGAGTTCAATTGAGATATAAATGAGAATTATGATGGAAATTAAAAAAACGATAGTTTAATACAACTTAATCTTTGAATAACTTTTAAGGGGTTGAATTTATCGAACAAAGTATTCAGATCTTTTTTGTAGAGCGTTAAATTTCCTACAAAATATGTTTTGACGGTATTTTTAGGTATATTTGTTTCAGTGGAATAAAATAAACTGCAAAAAGTGCAAAAATCCCATGTTATTTCAATGGGAAATGGATTATGATTTAGGCACGGTTTAATATGAATATTAAGGTCTGATATGGGTCTGATATTTTTTTTTAGGTCAAAACCCAAAAATTTAGAGCATGAAACGCAATTTGGGAAATAACGGACACCCTAATGTACATATATTTCGAATTGTATTTGGTATCAATTTAGGATATAACATTAGAGAAAAAAAGTCTTTATTTCTACAAAAACTTTTTCCTTCTTCTATCACCAATACAAAATATACAATTAGATGAAATTGTCCTTCCCTGAGTCAATTATCACATTAGGCACAAAATAAATATAATTGTATTGGTGATAGAAGAAGGAAAAAGTTTTTCTAGAAATAAAGACTTTTTTTTTTAAACACTCACACTTTTTTCTCATTCACACTCACACTCATACACATACACAGAGTCTTTTCGGCAACTCAGGCCATATACGATATCCGTTATTGATTAATTATACATATTGGAGGTCCACCATTCTTATTTTCCCTAAATTGATACCAGATAAAATTCGAAATATATGTACAGTGAGGGACAATATTTAGTCCCACCCATGCGTTTTCTACTTGTGATTATTTCATTGTTTATAAAAAAAATATTAAATATTTTTTAATGGAAACTTTCATAGTTCAAACCTAGAAAATTTCCAATAACGATTTTCATTTTCTTTTATAAAAATAATGAAATAATCAAAAGTAGAAAACGCATGGGTGGGACTTAATATTGTCCCTCACTGTACATAATGACCAATAACAGCTCCGAGGATGGCTTTGACCAAAGCCGAAACGTCAGCTGTTAAAATATATTTTTAAAGAAGAAATTATGGCTGCGCTTTCTTCTTTCATTCCTGATACAAATTCCACCAGCAATAAAATACCTTTATACTAATTATTTATTATTTAAAAAAAAATTTAAGAAGTACCTTTCCAACTTGCCGGATTAGCCGGTAGGAAGTCCGGATTAGCAAGACTTTACTGTATATGACATTTCTTAGTTAAAGAATTTTCCAAAATAAAATTCTTTATACCAGCGTTTCCAAAGTTCGGATCCGGCACCGAGTCTTAGAAAAATTTTGCCGGGTCAAAAAAACAAAAAAAAAATTGTAAAAACAAAAAATAATTTTTACAATTTTCTTGTATGAAATAATAAAATTTGTTTGGTAAATAATGTTTTTTTTTTTATTTTTTTCATAAGGTGTATTTTTAAAAATTTTAAAACTTCATACCGGACCTCGGTCAAAAAAAAGCCTGAGAAAAACTATTATATAGGTCTATATTAAAAAAAAAGATCCATAAAATTCCGTCAACTAGTTTCGGGGTTAATTTGTTTTAAAGGAAAAGTTAAATTAAATCTCATAATTATTATTCTTTAATTATTAATTACTTTTTTTTTTAAACATTCACACTTTTTCTCATTCACACTCACACTCACACACACATTCACACAGTCTTTTCGGCAACTCAGGCCATTTAAGACTTTATACGATATCCGTTATTTATTTATAATATTTAATAATCTATTGGTGTTCAGGCATTTCTATTTAAGCCATTTGGTATCCAAATAAAAATGTATAAAAATGAATCTAATAAATAACTTAAACTTTTTGTGAATAAATAAAAAAAAAAGTTTAATTCAACACCAAGGAGCAATCTTATAGTCGGAGAGCTGGCGACAAAAATGGGCAAGAGTTTTCTGAAGGCTAATATTTTCAGAATAGGTTGCATTTTAGTGATGGAAAGATACTCTAGAGTCAGCAATTCCAGTACCGGGGCCTTTGACGGGAATAAGCCGGTAAAGTTGCGGGAAGATGGCTTTTCGCTAATATCTCGAAAACTATGCGCTTTTCCGCAAAAGTTCATCTATACAAAAATAATCGAAATTAATTGACAAACAAAAATGGTCTAGTACATAATCACGCTAAAGTGAACGGTTCGGGAGATTTAGAGGGGGAAAATTTGTAATTCATAAAATGATTGTCATGGTAACAAGATATAAATATTTCTCTATCTCAGTGTCTCCTTTCATATTAATTACAAATTTTCCCCCTCTATATCTCCCGAACCGTTCACTTTAGCGTGATTATGTACTAGACCATTTTTGTTTGTCAATTAATTTCGATTATTTAAATATAGATGAATTTTTGCGGAAAACCGCATAGTTTTCGAGATATTAGCGAGAAACCATCTTCCCGCAACTTTACCGGCTTATTCCCGCTAAACGCCCCGGTACGGCAAGTGCTGACTCTAGAGTATCTTTCCATCACTAAAATGCAACCTATTCTGAAAATATTAGCCTTCAGAAAACTTTTGCCCATTCTTGGAGTATACTAACGGAAGATAGATATATCTCAACACAAAAAAATCTCGTGCGATCAGTCACACCAGATTTGTATAGTTTTTTTTTGCAAATACCCTCCCCTCCGCGGATGGATATCCTATCGGTTGACTTGCAACCTCACTTGTGATTTCTTTATCTCTCAATCTCCCAATGCCCCCCTCTCTCTCTATCCAAACACACACCCGGGGTCTTGATGAAATGTCACTTTTTATATCAATCATTTTCTTCTTCTTCTTCTTCAGGTGTCAATCAAACTTTTCTCTCCTTATGTTAGATAAAAAAAAATATTTTTTTTTTTGAATGATAGAAATAAATGCGGTCGGATTCTCTTGTTAATTTCTTTAAAAATAAAAGTTTAAATTGCTTTTGCTGATCGGCTCTCTACTTGTGTATATCGAGTTTATATCTAGCTGCTACTCAATATCGTTGCTTGGATGTAAAAAACTATTTTAAAATTTAACTCAATATTTGATAGGAAAAAAAAGTTTCGCGCTGGCCGGTTAATTAAAATAGAAATGTATAGAAAAACAAAACGTTATTAGGAATATAATTAAGTTGCATCACCTCGGGGTGGTTTTGGGGTCACATTGCCCCTCTCCCGGAAAGAGAAAATGTACGGTGTTAATAGGGATTGAGAGCAAAAGTGAACCAAGTATACTTTTGACTCTTTTAAGAGAAAAATTAAGCCTCTGTCTTTTTCAATTGCGTCACAGACGTAACAAACTTTATAATCTTAGCTGAAGAAGGCCACAGAATGAGTAGCCGAAACGTTGTAATTTTTACAAATAAAACACAGTTAAACCGAAAATCTAATTCTTTTACTAATTTATGATATTTTTTAGACGAGAAAAATAATTATTTTAGGCAGCAGCAGCAGCTTACTCGTCAAACCGTGGATGGAGGTAGGTTTTTTAATTAATTAAAATCAATAATAATTTTAATTTTATATTTATCTCTCTTCCTGCACAGCATTCCTTAAGAGTAAAATGTACAACATATTTGCAATAGATTGTATAGAGATCAAACAAAAAGAATTTTTATAAGATGTAATGTTGAACATATAATTTTATAATTATTTTTGATAATTATTATTGATTTTAATTAATTAAAAACAGGGGCGTATATGGAAATTTTTTCCGGGGGGGGGCTCATCTCAAAAATTTTTCTGCGAAAATTTTTTTTTTTTTCGAGGAACCAAAATTTTTTTCCGTCCGAATATTTTACCTTTTTTGTAGAGACGCAAAATTTTTGCCGCCCACGGAACCAAAGATTTTTTTTCGTTTGGTTTGCCGCCCGCGGCACCATCCGTGTAACCTAAATTTTTTTCATATGCCCTTCACGAGACATTTCCTTTTTGTCGGGCCTACATTTTCGCGCTACGGGGTCGCGCAAACATTTCGGGGGGCCGAGACCCATTATTGCCTCTATATTCCTATATATGTATATGCATTTAGGACATTTCGAGGGGGCCCGGGCCCCTCGGCTCCCCCTTATATACGCCCCTGATTAAAAACCTACGTCCATCCACGGTTTGACGAGTAAGCTGCTGCTGCTGCCTAAAATAATCTTTTACTAATGTGCTACAACTGTGAAAGCCTAAACTCCAAAAATCTCTGCTTTTCAAATTTTGTCAATTAGACACTTTTGGAAATGGACGACTCAGATATTGAAATATACACGTATTATTTACACTTGGTCATCTTCACAATTGATACAAATTCACCGTAAATGTCGAAACACTTATCAAATCTTCGCCCCCCTGGACCCCCCTCCAGCTGGCTCTGGCCCGCGGAGCCTCGCCTTTTCTTCTTAATTATGAAAAGAAAATTATTATTTTTTGTTTTTTAAACCCTTTTAGGCTACAGAGGCCATTTAGGGGTGATAAATTTATTTATTTAATTGAAAATACATAGTATCGATGGCTACCGGGGGGGCATTCCACACGCTGATTGCCGGGGGTCACCAATCCCGAGCTTTCGCCGTGCTTGGCATTACTTAACCGCAACGATTGTGGTGACTATTGCTCTTCTCAGTTGCCAGGCCCCCGGCAAAAAAATTTATTATTATTCCATTCCAATCCAGTGCCTGCTTGAGGATTTGTTTACATTCATGGAATACACAAATGAAAAGAATACATAAATATTTCTCTATACATTTCCTATGGGAGAAATCGTAACTTTAAGAATTAATAACTCAAAAAGTTATAGAAATTTCGGGAAGAAAATAATTTTTCCTGTGATCCCGAGAAGGTCCTCTTTATGCATAGAAAATTTCATTTCAAAATTCCAACGGGAAGTTGCCTAAATAGAGCGTGACAGACAGACAGACATTAGCGACTTATATATGGACCCTGTTATGCAATGGTGTGTCAAAGACCAAACGTCGAGTTTTGAGAAAATCAACAATAAAGTTTACTTGTTTACATTAGATTATATATAATTTTTCTTGTCAATTATGCAAGTAACATTAAATATAAATTTTTTTAGGACATATTTCATAAAAAATACTATTAATTAAAGCATTTGAAACAATATTCCGTGCTTCAAATTCAATTTTAAATTTTTTGGTCTTTGACACACCATTGCATAACATGGTCCATATATAGATACTGTATTGTACCAATCTCCTTGGGTTTTACTCATCATGTCAAAAAAAAAACGCAAATAAATAGGGTGATCTGCCAGGCAATAAAAGCCGAAACTTTTCAAATTTTTTAATCTCTAAAAGAGAAAAAATAAATTTTTATTTGATCGACGATGAATGTCTGTCTGTTATCATCAAGAGTGTTTTCAGCATCCATTTATTTTAAAACCTCGTTGACAGAACCCTGCAGAATCTTTTTGTGTGTGATGAAAATGATCTGTTGAAAACATTATCGAAACGTCTAATACCAGTAAAAACATTTTAATCAAAACGCTAAGCTTGAACTTAGTTTAGTGCGCGTTACTTTTTACTTTCTCTTACCTCTATATATATGTTAATATATATAGAGAGAGAAAGCGTTGCTATAATGTCAAAAATTCGTTGTCGAGATTTTGATGGATCTTCACGTTTTGAGGTCATATGAGTCCTAAAAATTGATTTTCGTCACATGGTCTGTCTGTCTGTCTGTGTGTGTGCGCGTTGAGCTAGGATGTTGAAATTTTTTATTTAAGTTAGACACCCCCCCCCCACCCAAGGCGTGGAAATAAGCTTTTGAACAAAATCGGCCAAAGAATACTAGTACTTTACCAATGTACTTTTTCAGTTTTTAAAATCTCTCTTCTTGATTTATAAGAAAGCAAAATCTTTTTTCTATGTTAAATTTTATTTTTTTATTAAGGCAATGGAATTTTATCATTAAAAAATTTCTTTTTATTTAAAATAATTTAGAAAAAAAAATGTTTCATGTTAAAGTTATGTGTCAGGGTTCTAATATGGAAATTTTTTGCCTTTGAGACATTTGAAACATATTTTTTTTTTTTTTTTTTGGCATTTGAGTGATATAAAATATAATGGCTTAAATAAAATCATCGGACTGCCTGGGGTCCGAACCCGCGACCCTTGGTTTAGAAGGCCAGCACGCTAACCCCTACACCAAGCCCTAAGACTTGACCAATCTTACTTGTTTTCATTTTTTATTTATTTTATTGAATAAAAATCTGGTGTGACTAGTCGCTCAGCACACAACTTTCTCTTACCTTCGGTAATCGAAAGTTTTGTTCTGTGCTTGTCACAAAAGATTTTTTGTGTCGACATATATTTAGTTTCCGTTAGTACGTATAGTAAAATTTATAAACATAAGTAAATATTTATATTTTGTTACCATGGCAACCATTTCTCCTATCTTCTCTATGAAGATACAAGAGTAAAGTGGTCTTCAGAAGATTTCAATGGCAAAATGAGAATATACATTTTAAAGAGAATCTAAAAAATAATTGATTTTTGAATTTAAAATAAAATCGTTGCAGCCAATTTAGAGAAAATCGAAAAAAACTGAAAAAGTGCATCAGTAAAGTACTAGTATTCTTTGGTCGATTTTGTTCAAAAGCTTCGTGTCACGTCCCATGGGGGTACCTAACTTATATATAAAATTTCAATTTGCTATCTCTTTTCGTTCTAGAGATATTTTGTTCACAGACAGACCATGTCGCGAAAACCACTTTTTTGGATTCAGGGGACCTCAAAACGTGTATATCCATCAAAATCTCGACATCGAATTTTTGACATGAATCCAATACTTTCTCTATATATATTAACATATATATAGAGATAAGAGAAAGTAAAAAAAAATTAATTCCTGAGCAGCGTTAGTTCATATTAAATATTTTGATATGAATTAGAGCGTGTCTGCTCCATATTTTTATTTGAATTTTATAAAAAAAATTCAAGTATTTAAAAGAGATGAAATTGTCTGTCTCTGTTTCGGTGAAGTCCATAAATAGAATTTCGCGTGTTGTTTGAGTGCGAGAAAGAGAGGGTGATTGCCCTCACGACCCTCTCTACACACAGACACCTAGCGGGGTGGAGCAGAGGGGACACACAACCCCCAGATATTCACAATTTCAAAAATAAATTTTCCATTCGCAGCATAACCATCGGTTATATAAATAATGGTATTTCGAGAGTTGAATCGATTTAGCAAGTGGTTTTCAGTCTTATTAGATGTTTCAAATTGGAAAAAAAGAAAAAAACAATCAGGTGTGACTAACGCAGTCACACCAGGAAAAAATCTGGCGTGACTTAGCACACAGCTGTAGTTCTTTATTTTTTTTTCTTTTTCAAAATTTATATTTTTTTATCATATACATTACAGTGTTTTAAACAATTTTTAATTTTATGTATTTTTTGTAAAATCTGAATATTTTATTCGACAGGTTAAAGAGAGTTTTTTTTTGACATGTTTTAGCGAGGCGAATAGCTAAATCTATATGTTGTAGTTATGATAACATCCATCCCGCAGCTAGTTTCTTGTTTAATTCAAACCCACAGCAACGTTTCAGTCTTTTAGAACCTTACGACCGAAACGTCGCCAGGGGTTTGAATAAAATAATTAAAAAAAAAAAAAAAAAAAAAAAAAACAATACTAATAAGAGGGTAAAAATGAGAAATGCAGCTAAGGTTATTTCATTATTTGGTCAAATCACACAGCTGACGTTTCGGTTCCGTGTTTGAACCATCTTCAGACCTATAACCATACATATACAAGCGATATCAGAAATTAATTCAATTAATAGAAATTCAATTAAGCACTGCCAAATCTTGGATTGGTCCTCCCACACTTTTCTCGTTATTTTGAACACTTTCTTTTCGAAAAGTGAAAAATTTTGGTAATTAGATGCTCTTTAAAAAATATATCAGTAAGATTTTTCGTAAAAAATTGTTTGAAGTACACTTTACTCATGTATTTCAGATTTTTCAAATTCATTTTCCGGCTCTTCCTTCCATAGAGCCAATGTTAAATCCCCATATGGGGATTTGCATGTTAATTTCGATTTAACATCTATCCCCTTAACTTCTTACACATTTAAAAACTATTCTTATGAAATTTTGTATTTATTTAAGACAAAAGCGGATCCAGAGGTGTTTCTCGGGAGGGGGGGGGGTAATCTGGTGAATTTCGGTAATTTAAAGGCGCATTCTGTACTTGTTTGCCATAATATAAATACAAATCAAATTTTTAAGAATTAATATTTAAAATTTTACATTAAAAATAAATTTTTTTTCAAATCTAGGGGGAGGGGGGGGGGTAATTATCCTTTTACCCTCCCCCCCCTTGTATCCGCCCTTGATTCAAGATTCTCTATTATGTATAAAAGTTGTGTGTTCTGTGCGTTAAATCACCCCAGATTTTTTTCCGAAGGCAGGCGGCGTAGCTAGTATTAATATAATTAACATTATTAATTAATGTCTATTTTATTTTTGCTTTTTATTCAAATTGGCCTTCTCAGTCAAATATTGACTTGTTTAGTATCGACCCTCTAACGCGATCGATAGTTTACCTGTTCGCCGGTAGAGAGAGGCTTTATTACATTTTAATTAACTTGTCCTAGTGTACACTGTTAAAAATTTTCGAGCCAGATTCATACACATGTATAGGAAGTCTGTTACACAAACTGTTTATGAATATTCATTTTGGGTATATGAGAAAGGTCATATACCAAAAATGAATTTTCACAAACCCAGATATGAAATTTTTCATATTCGGGTATATGAAAAAATTCATTTTCGGGTATGTGAATAAATTCATTTTTGGTATATGAAATTTAAATTACGGGTATATGAATAAATTCATTTTTGGTATATGAAATTTAAATTACGGGTTTATGAGAAATAATATACTTTTTTGTGAAAAATGAAAGTAGGAGAACTTTTAATTATAGACCACATATTTGTATTAAATATTTATTAAAAATATATAAATACTGTACAAATATATATATTTTTAATAAATATTTAATACAAATATGTGGACTATAATTAAAAATTCTCCTAATAATAATATTTCAAACCACAAAAGCTTTAATAAACAAAAATTAAAGTCCTTACGAGTTTATACTTTTGAGGGAAAGTGAGTGGTCTAGGTGAAATAATAGTTTTTTTTATTTATTTTATTTTTTATTTATTAAAAAAAAATTATATTATATTAAAATATACAATTTTACTAAATAATAAAACAAATTAAAGTATTAAAATAATAAATTTGTATCAAAAAATAAATTTTTATACATTTCCAAGTACAAAAAATATGTCGATTTTCATCTTCTTTGAGAAGTAATAAAGATTTACATTTCCATTGCAGTATGATTGGAGTTTATTCCCTGGTTGGAGAATTAACTAACCTCACCTGAAAAATGACAAACAATAATTGATTTGAAATTGAGAAAAAAAAAATTTCAATGAAAAAATTCAAATTCAATACTTACGATTTTGTTAGTAAAATGTTCCTATTTCAATATATTGATTAAATATTTATATTTCATTTTAAATAATAATACACGTTCAATTATCTATGCGTTAAATCAGCTACTTCAAAAACAGAATTTGGTGCCAACCTGGTGCCAACCTAACCAATTTCTTGTATATTTTAAAATTAATTATTTTGGTGAAATTGTTAATTTTAATTTTAATTTCTATAGCTATTTAGTTGAATTACTTTATAAAAATTATTTAATTAGTATGACTTCATAAATATTTAAATAGTTTAGAGCGCGAATTTCAAACCAGAATTTAATCAATATAGATTTTGGAAATGAATTTTAAAAGAATAATTTCAAGTTTCCTTAAAATAATTATAAAATAATATTAATAAAAATTCCTTGAGGTAGTCGAGTTATTTGAGAACGTTTAGACCAGTGATTCTCAACTTGTCGCGGTACACTTTTAACGATTTCAAAATTTGGCGGCACACAAAGAAAAAGATAAGTTTAAAAGTTGGTAATTTGTTCATAAACTTTTATATTAATTTTAATTCACATCCTGGGTGTATTAAAATTAAACTACGAAGGTATGTGAAAAAAGAAGGAAAATTCATATTTTTTTTAAAGCGATACTTATTCATATACCTGTATATTAATTTTAACTCATATCCTAGGTCTATTAAAATTAAACCACCAAAGTTTATGAGATATGAATGAAAATTCATATTTTTTTTTACAGTGTAGGCACTCACAAAATGCAAAATTTTCATCACAAATTACACAACAAGAGAGAGGGAGAGGGGGGGGTGCCCTTTGAAATTTAATCGTTTGCATTTTATTCGACATGGAGGAATTTTATTGTTGCATCAGAGGCCTTTGAGAATTTTATCTCCCATTCGAGTAAATATAAAAGTTCTCTTGTCTATCGTCCTTTTTAAAGGGATTTTATCTACATAATTCTATTTTTATTTATACTATAGGGAAGAAGGTCTAAATACGGGCTACCATTTAATTTCTACAATATATTAAGGAGTCAAAAAAAAAATCCAAAACATATGCAGCCAAAATTATTTCTTTTATTGTTGCCGTTCCAGGCTGACGTTTCGGCCACTGGTCTAGGCCATCTTCAGAGCTAAAAATGTTTTCGTACATTTTATTATAACATGTTATTGTGGAACTTTCTATAAAATATAAAAATATAATCTATAATAATATACAGTATTAATTTACAGAGTACATACCACTATAAATTTCATTCTAAATTCCATCGGGATGTTGGCCAAATAGAGCGTGATAGACATACTCTAATTAGATATATAGATTAGAGAATTTTACAAACACTGTGTGTGCAAAATGCAAATATCCACGCTGATTTACTTCTATCTGTTCTCTTCTACGTATACAAATCGGTGAAAAATTACGGTGCCTTATCGATTAACTCGAATCGAATTCATGATAAAAAACTCGACTGTTTGGCTGACTCCAAGTCATAACGTAACTTTAACGAAAATTGTTTAAGGGGAACAGGAGCGAAGGTGTTACGCATGTTTTTCCCGATAAGATGGCGTTGTGTGTCATAAAAAGTATGCCCAAAAATCAAGTAATTCCAAAATTTGCCAAGAGATGTCAGAATGGTAGCTAATAATATTTAATGCATTTGGTTGATTTTCATTGATCTTTTAACGATAAATACTTTATAAATGTTATTATATAATATGTATCTTTTATAAAAGCATAAAAATATATAAATATAGGCCTGATATAGGCTAATACTATATCGGCTGTTAGACTAGCCTGCCATCTATTGCAAGAATGCTGAACTAATTTGACAGTTAATTTTTAAATAAATCATCTAAGCTTATTTTAAAAATTTCTTAATTAATATGTGATTAATAATAACAATAAATTCTTTTTTAAATTTAAAAAAAAATAAAGATTATTGGGACAGATTGTTTTTTTGTATTTGCTTGATAACAAAAAAAATTAATTACGATAATTTTTTAATAAGTCATTAAACAAATTATAGCTCGATGTCCCAATAATCTCTTATGAATTTAATTCATTTAAAAAAAAACCGCATTGAAAAATTCCTTATAATAGTCTAGTTTTTTTAAAGTACGTTTAGACGTCGCGACGCGTCGCTCCCGTTCCCCCTAACATTTGCTTGACCAGAATATTTCACAAAGATATTGAGTAGAAACTCAATTATGAGCTCAATGTCATAAATTATCAAAGAACTTCTTCTGTATGTCAAAATATTTTCCAATTTTAAAATGTTAATTTCAGATTCTTTTAGTGTTTTTTTAAAAGTAGTAAAAGTGAATTAGTTTGTTTCTTGATGAGACGTTTCTAGTGTTCTAGCACTCATCTTCAGGACAAAATTTATTTTAAAATTCCAAGTTCTTTGACTTATTAGTGTGCAATGTCTATCAATTGCTTGAAAATCCTCTTTTCCGTTTGGAGACCGAATCCTTTTGTCCTGCCAACGGCACTCGAAACGTCGACAAAATTTTTACTTTCTCTTACCTCTATATATATATCTTCTTCTTTATATATATAATTCTTCTGTACGTGTGTATGTGACTGAACTCCTCCTAAACGACTGAACCAATTATGATGAAATTTTCTGTGTATGTTTGTGAGAATCCCGGACAGGTTTTGTTTCACAAATAACAATTAAGTTAATGAGTAATTAACCGTTAAAATAAGAAAAAAATAAAAATTAGGAGAAATTGTTGCCATGGTAACAAAATATAAATATTTACCCATGTTTACGATTTTTTTTTATTTATTTACATTTTGAATTCTAAAATATCGGCGTAAATTGTTTGTCTGTGTACCGGGAGAGTCCCGGAAAGGATATGATTCACAAAAAATCTTAAGTTCATGAATAATTAACCGTTAAAATAAACTCTATATGTAAAAATGAAAAGGGAAAATGTATGTACCGGTATGTATATAAGTAGGCGAGCAAGGGGGTCCAGGGGCGCAGCCCCGCTAGGCGGAAAGCCCCCGCCGAAGGCGGGGCTTTGCGTCTAGTGTTAATATATAGAAAGAGAAAGTATTGGATTCATGTCAAAAGTTCGATGTCGAGATTTTTACGGATATACACGTTTTGAGGTCCCCTGAATCCTAAAAAGTGGATTTCGCGACATGGTCTGTCTGTGTGTCTGTGAACAAAATATCTCAAGAACGGAAAGAGCTAAGAGGTTGAAATTTTATATTCAAGTTAGGCACCCCCATGGGACGTGACACGAAGCTTTTGAACAAAATCGATCTAAGAGTACTATTACTTTACTGATTCACTTTTTCAGTTTTTTTTTTCAATTTTCTCAAAAAACGTTCCAAAATTTTTTTTTTTTTAATTCAAAAATCAATTATTTTTTAGATGCTCTTTAAAATGTATATTCTCATTTTGCTATTGAAATCTTCTGAAGACTACTTTACTCTTGTACTTCATAGGAATTTCTCCTATGGTTGCTTTTTTCGATTTTCTCAAAATAAAACATAACATAATATTTAGAGAAAACATTCCGCTATTGATTACGCTACCCTTTCACTATTCGATTGAGTTTGTTTGACATTTTTACAACTTAAAAAAAAAAAAAAAGAAATGCATTTGATGAAGTTATAATTTGAAAACTTTGCCCTTTTCATTCCCTTTTCCCTTTGATATTAATAAACCTCCCTTAATCTTATTCCCGAAAATGGAAAATTAATTATTTCGTAAATTAGAGAGAGAGAGAGAGAGAATTTAAATATCATTTCTTTTTGAAATTATAATTTTCCAAAAAAAAAAAAAAAATCTGTATCCATGGGCTGTCTGACAAGCGGGCAGAGGGGGGGGGGGATGAACACACACGCATAGTGAATTCACGTTTTTGAAATTGATAGATTTATTAACTCACAAATCGGGTATCAGAACCACAGATCAAAGGATCCCTCTAATCGTTGAGCTCTCGAGAGGTATTTATGAAATTAGAATCACGCATTTTTACTTTCTCTTACCTCTATATATATGTTAATATATATAGAGAGAAAGTATTGGATTAATGTCAAAAATTCAATGTCGAGATTTTGATGGATACACACGTTTTGAGGTCCCCTGAGTCCAAAAAGTGGGTCCAGCAAATTGGTCTGTGTGTGAACATTTTTAACCATAAAGGAAATGAGCTACATGGCTGAAATTTTATATTTGGACCCTGTTATGCATTAGTGTGTCAAGCGCCAAAAAAAAATTAAAAATTGAGAGAATATTGTTTCAAATGCTATAATTAATAGTATTTTTAATGAAATACTGTATGTCCTAAAAAAATTTATATTTAATGTTTCTTGCACAATTGACAAAAATAATTATATAATCGAATGAAAACAAAAAACTTTAATGTTAATTTTCTCAAATCTCGGTAGATGGCGCTTGACACACTAATGCGTAACAGGGCCCATGTAAGTTAGGCATCCTCCGAACTAGTGTAAATAAGCTTTTCAACAAAATCGGCCAAAAAGTACTAGTACTTTACAGATGCTCTTTTTCAGTTTTTTTTTTTCGATTTTTTATTATAGATGCTCTTTCAAATGTATATTCTCATTTTGTCCTTGAAGGCTTTTGAAGCACACTTTACTCTTGTACATCATATGAAATATAGAAGAAATGGTTGCCATGGTAACAAAATATAAATATTTTCCCATATTAATAAATGTTAGATCTTGAATTTGCCCTCGGGGCTTGGTGTAGGTGTTAGCGTGCTAACCTAGTATATCAAAAGTCGCGGGTTCGTGCCCCAAGCAGTCCGATGATTTTATTTTAGCTGTATTTAAATATTCTAGAATGTAATGGAATGTTCTTGAAAATGTATATTGGTGTTGTGATTAATTTTTTTGTATTGCTGTGTGCTGACTCACTTTTTCTGTAATCTTTCGTAGGCCTGATGATGCTTTTTTCGGATCAAAACTGTTAAATTGCAATCACAGTCGTCTTGTCATTAAAAATCCTCGATATAATTTCTCGTAAATTATTTCTTCTCTGCAACAGAAGTAAACCTCCTGCTCCTTTTACAATATCCTTCTCGGGCTGTTTCTACCGTCGTAAATATATGTCGACACGAAAAATCTGGTGTGACAAGCACAGAACACAACTTTCGATTACCGATGGTAAGAGAAAGTTGTGTGCTGTGCGACCAGTCACACCAGATTTTTTAATTTTATTTAAAAAAAGAATTTAGGCCTAGATTATATTATGATTTACGGGGTACTGTCCAAACAACATTAATAATATTAAAATTTTAGAATTTTATATATCATGTTTTGGTCCATGAAGTAATTATGAAAAACATATAACCAAGTATTTATTAATTTAAATATGCGAAAAATGTAGGTACCGCCGGGAGTCGCACCACGGATCTGACGATTTACGCACAACATGCCCTACTACTGGACCAGAGTACCGCACTCGCTTATTTAAATATGATAGATCGCTAATTTCAGTCTACTAGATACTTGGTTATATGTTTTACATTAAAATTTTATTTGGATACAAGTTGTTGTTGATGTTAGAAATTAAAAAGAGCAGCAAAAACAACAAAGCCTTTGAATTCTATTAATAAATGCCGAAGGAGACGTTTTGGACGCAATTTTATTTATTCATCTTATATAAGCACTGAAGATGCTCAAATAAAATTTCTCCCGAAACGTCTCCTTCGGCATATGGAATTCAAAGACATTGTTTTTTTTTGCTGTACCTGTTCTTGCTCTTCTTAATATTAAAGGATTATTCATTTGTAAGTTAGAGCTCAAATAAAACCCCCTAAAAATCATGTCAACTTTAAGAAATAATAGATTATTAAGCAACCTGATACTCCGACCTCTGAAGCGCCTTCTCTTCAAGGTCGTCAACTTATAAAAAAAAACTAAAAAAAAATAAAATAAATCAAAGTGAAAGTAAAGATGAAGCTTTTTTTTGACTATTTTAATTTCAAATTTGTGAGTTTAGTATTGACGCCGCCTACACAATTGTTTGTTTGTCGATGTCACATCACCGTTTGTCGTGAGCCAAGTCATGCCAGCCAGCCAGTCCCTTAACCTATTCAGAAAAAAAAGATCCTTCTTAAAATAACTTTCATCAATTATTTGAGTTTCTTGAATTGAAATAAATAATAAAAGCTGTGAGGCGTGTGTGTGCGGCGTCTGTCTGTCTGTCTGTCTTCTTATTACGTATACATAGAAGAAGAAAAATCTGGTGTGACTGGTCGCACAGCACACAACTTTCTCTTACCTTCGGTAATCGAAAGTTGTGTTCTGTGCTTGTCACACCAGATTTTTTGTGTCGAGATATATTTAGTTTCCGCCGATATATTAGAATTCATAAGTATGGAAAAATATTTATATTTTGTTACCATGGCAACCATTTCTCCTATCCTTCCCTATGAAACACAAGAGTAAAGTGGTCTTCAGAAGATTTCAACGGCAAAATGAGAATATACATTTTAAAGAGCATATAAAAAATAATCGATTTTTGAATTTAAAAAAAAATCGTTGCAACGAATTTTGAGAAAATCGAAAAAAAACTGTAAAAGTACATCAGTAAAGTACTAGTACTCTTTGGCCGATTTTGATTAAAAGCTTATTTTCACGCCGGGGGTGCTAAAATATTAAATTTCAACCTCGCATTTTTTTCATGGTTAAAATTGTCCACGCACACACAGACCAATTTGCGGGACCCACTTTTTTGGACTCAGGGGACCTCAAAACATGTATATCCATCAAAATCTCGACATCGAATTTTTGACATGATCACAATACTTTCTCTCTCTATATATTTCTTATATAGGGTAAGAGAAAGTAAAATAAAGAGACATTAAATATTCTAAATGTACGAATTGCAATAAATATTATATTTATTTAAGGGTCAGGAAATCTCCAATGAGCAACGCAACTAGTCGTTTTTTCAATTTTTATTTACAAAGTGCCAGGGCCAACGTTTCGGTCACATATAGGACCACCATCAGGGCCAAGCCATTGTCAGGTTATTTATTCCTCTTGGTCATATTGGCCAAAGAACTCACTCTCAGTCCATAATAACCAAGGGCGGATCCAGAGTTGTTTTTCGGGGGGGGGGGGGGGGTGATCTGGTGTGACTGGTCGCACAGCACACAATTTTTTCTTAATTTCGGTAACTTAAAGGCGCATTCTATACTTGTTTGCCAGAATATAAATACAAATCAAATTTTTAAGTATTAATTTTTAAAATTTTACATTAAAAATTCATTTTTTTTTTCAAAAAAAAGTATTTTTTTCAAATCTAAGGGGGGGTAATTACCCCCTTTACCCCCCCCCCCCTTGTATCCGCCCTTGTTAATAACACACTGTATATAATAATTTGGTCACTGAACTTATTGTGATGTGGCGTAGTAGGTAGCGTGCCTACCTCCTATACCAAACGTCGCGGGTTCGGACCCAGGCAGTCCGATGATTTTATTTAAGCCACTTGGATACCAGATGGCTTAAATAGAAATGCCTCAACCCACAATAGATAATATATATTACAACGGTTATCGTCTAAAGTCTTAAATGGCCTGAGTTGCCGAAAAGACTGTGTGAATGTGTGTGTGAGTGTGAGTGTGAATGAGAAAAAAGTGAGAGAAAAAAGTGAACTTATTGTATTATTAATAATTTCTTTGGCCAATAAACTATAATAAATTGATGATGGCTTGGCCCTGATGATGGTCCTATATGCGACCGAAACGTTGGCCCTGGCACTTTATATTTAAATAAAAATTGAAAAAACAACTAGCTGCGTTGCTCATTGGAGATTTCCTGACCCTTAAATAAATCGTATTATCAGCTATACACCTCAATTAAAAAAATAAATATTATAATTAAAACAAAAAACACAAGGTGATAATAACACATTTAAACATTTCACTTTGTGTTTTTAGTTTTAATTTATCTAATAATTGTTAATAATAAAAAAAAAAATTCCAAAAAACTTGGCTATATATCCTTTTCAATCTGTATAGGAGGCATATACCCCCCTTCCCCCTTCCCCTTCTCTGGTGTATACAAAAAGTGAGTTAATAAAACAATTTTTAATTTAACTTGATTAACTTCTTTTATAATTAAATTAAAACAAAATTGCTATAGGGCCTGGTTAAAAAAAAAAAAAAAAAAAAAAAAAAAAAAAAAAAAACTTAATTGAAGCCAATTTCATTCATTTCGGAGTCAATTGAAGAGAGAGAGAGAGAGAGAGAGAGAGAGAGAGAAGGAATTAAAAAAAAAAAATAGTTTTTTCATTTTTAACTGGATAGGAAAAAAAAAACAAGAAGATATTCCTTTCTTCCGACAAAATCTAATCTAATACTATTAAACGACCCATGTAAGTTTATTTGTTTGTCAGTACCTACATCAGTTCTCGAATACGGCTCTATGGATTTTTTTCAAATTTTAAATATACTTATACTATTTTCGCTACGAAAATGAAATTGTCTTAACTCTCATTTTTGGGAAAATTCCGGTACTAGTACTTTACTGATGTACTTTTTTAGATTTTTTCAATTTTCTCAAAATTCGCTCTAACGATTTTGATTAAAATTTTAAATATTTCCTGTTTACCGTATAAAAATCAATTTACGATTGATCTCGTCTTTGGGAAACCATGCGTACTACTACTTTACTATTTTTTTAGTTTTTCCAATTAAAAAAAAAATTCGCTCTAATATACTTGAAATTTTAAGTATCAATATGAAATTATGCTAGATTTCGTCCTTGCGTTACTTTGAGTACTACTTTTTTTTTTTTTTTAAACATTCACTCTTTTTTTCTCATTCACACTCACATTCACACAGTCTTTTCGGCAACTTAGGCCATTTAAAACTTTTACGATAACCGTTATTTAATAATATATATTTATTTGGGGTCCAGGCATTCTTATTTAACCCATCTGGTATCCAATTGCCTTAAATAAAACCATCGGACTGCCTGGAGTCCGAACCCGCGACTTTTAGTATACGAGGTTAGCACGCTAACCTCTACACCAAGCCCCGAGGGCGTATAAAACTTAAATATAAAATTTCAACCTCGTAGCTCTTTTCGTTCTTGAGATATTTTGTTCACAGACACACAGACAGACAGACCATGTCGCGAAAACCACTTTTTTGGATTCAGGGGACGTCAAAACGTGTATATCCATCAAAATTTCGACATCGAATTTTTGACTTGAATCCAATACTTTCTCTCTATATATATATTACATATATATAGAGATAAGAGAAAGTAAAAATAGAGGCAAAGACTTTAATTTGTCCTCGTATATTGATACATATAACCTTGTGGTTTTTAAAAATTTAATTAACTTTATTATTAATTTATAATTACACAGATAACCAAGTGTTTTATTTATTAATTACGGGCGAAATTTTCGTTTAGCTTCTTGTTTTTTTAATTAGAGCAATGTAATTATGAATGGCTGGCGTAAAAATTCTTAAAGAATTCAGATGCAGGAATGTGAGGGGGAAGAAAGAGGAAGGGCGATTATTGATCGAGTAAACATGGATGCAGCAGCAGCAGCAGCGGCTACGGCTAAGCCAAGAAGCAATTATGGGAAGCCACCACATAGGCACAAATCTTTGAGCCTACCACCAAATGGCCTCCCTGCCTTCATTCTTCTAATTAGCCGGGATAAATCATAGGGAGAAAGGGCTTAAAATCTATTTATGATTAATGTCTTTGATTATTCTTAGGTACTGTAAATGAAACTACACGATGACACATTTGAATGGCGCGAATGTAGAATACGGCATTTGCGAGTTCGATCCTTTTTCAGGTAAAATACTCCCTCATTTCCTTATATTAGCCTAAAAGAGGTGTCGGTAAGCCAATTTGATCGAGATATATGCCAAAATAACAAAAATTTTGAAGAAATACGAAGGCCACGTTTTGAAAAATGTATTATTACTTATTTTTTTGGGTTTTTTCTTTCTCCATTGTAATTTAGATGACAAAAATCTTGCGCCTGACCTTTTCTGATTGAGATAACTAGAGAAATTAATTAAATAGAGTTGAAAAAAAGATTAATAATTTTAACGATAATCGTTTATTTATTTTTTTTTTTAATAATGAACGATAAAGGAGCTAACTTCATGATCATTAAAAAAAAAAAACCAAAGAATATT
Organism: Euborellia annulipes; assembly: GCA_023213315.1. Lineage (NCBI taxonomy): Eukaryota > Metazoa > Arthropoda > Insecta > Dermaptera > Anisolabididae > Euborellia > Euborellia annulipes. Next base: position 11,099 of record JAKCPI010005366.1, on the reverse strand, counting down.
TATTTTTTTTATAAATATAAGAGAACCATCATTATGGTAGTTTTTAATTATATACCATATTTTGTATTAATTATGATAAATGACTTTTTCGGATTCCTTTCTTTTTACCTTGCTCTTTATTAACCTAAAAAGAGTGCAGAAAGCCTATTTGAACCCAAAATCTCTAAAAATGACGAAAATTTTGAATTTAACTTTTTCTTTTACTTTCCTTTACTTTTTTGAATTTTTCAATCTAAAACAGAACCGACCTTAATTAACCGAAGGTCTCGAGCCGCCTCCGGCGGGGATCCCTGCAAGCTCTTGAAAATATTCTTGACAGTGGCGGATCATAAGCAAGGCGCGTGTCTAGGACCCCGTAGAATATGGGACCCCCCCCCCCCCCAAAATTGATTATCATGTTAATTTTGATTGTGATATAAAATTTCATTTCATTTTCTAATATTCTTAAGTATAGCAAACTCAAGCATTTAAAAAAAAAAGTCAGTGAATACACTTAATTCAATATGAAGTTAGCTCCTTTATCGTTCATTATTTAAAAAAATAAATAAATAAACGATTATCATTAAAATTATTAACCTTTTTTTCAACTCTATTTAATTAATTTCTCTAGTTATCACAATCAGAGTAGGTCAGGCGCAAGATTTTTGTCATCTAAATTACAATGGAGAAAGAAAAAACCCAAAAAAAATAAGTAATAATACATTTTTTAATGCTTTACGTGGCCTTCGTATTTCTTCAAAATTTTCGTTATTTCGGTATATATCTCGGTCAAATTGGCTTGCCGACACCTCTTTTAGGCTAATAAAGAGAAGGGAGGGAGTATTTTCCCTGAAAAAGTATTGAACTCGCAAATGCTGTATTCTACATATTAGCCATCGCATCTCCAACATAATTGCACCCTTATTTATTTATTTTATTTTTTTGAAATCTTTAAATTTAATTATTTTAATAATTTTTATAAACAATGCCTTTACTATTAATTGTTGCTAACTTCACAAATTTCTGCTTATACTTCAGATAGCTAATTATATGAGGGCAAACTCATTTTTAGGATAAACGTGTTCTTGTTTACTAAATCAATAATTTGCTATCTGTCGGATTGTTAGTTGACTAGAAGTGAAGCATTTAATAGAAGAATCGTTCACACAATTATGAATATTAATTTTTTAAAACCCAAATTAAAAAAAAAAAAAAAAAAACTTCACTTTCCCTCTCTTTGATTGGTTCATGTATGCATGTCACGAGTTTTTGTTCCTAAAATCCATCTTGAATGCAGGCAGCTCAATAACCAGCAAGTGTTGTAATCCGGTTTTATCCGACCCTTACCTAGCTACAGCTAAAACTGTCTACTCTGTATATATATATATATATATGCAAAGAAAAGAGTCAATCGATGACCAGGGGCTGTTGCAGAGCGCTGCTTCTCTAAATATACACACTCACAAACGCCCTGATAATCTCCATTTTCATTTTGGGACAACGCAAATCAATTGAATCACGATTATCATGCCACTCACTTACGTTTTATGTGCCTGTTTACCAGTATCTCTTGCTGATTGACCTTGTACTTTTATAAATAACTAGCCCCTTTGAATACCTAGGTTATGAAAAGAAATTTCTCCCCACATATTGTAGAAATTTGTTTGAAAGAGAATCAAATGGCAAAATGAGAATATACATTTTAAAGAGCATCTAAAAAAATCATTGATTTATGAATTAAAAAAAAAAAAAATCGTTGGAGCAAATTTTGAGAAAATAAAAAAACTGAAAAAGTACATCAGTAAAGTACTAGTAATCTTTGGCCGATTTTGATTAAAAGCTTATTTTCAATTTCCCGGGGGTGTCTAACTTAAAAATAAAATTTTAACCTCCTAGCTCAATTCCTTCATGTTTTAAATTGAACCCAGACAGACAGACAGACCATGTCGCGAAAACCACTTTTTTGGATCCAGGTGACCTCAAAACGTGAAGATCCATCATAATCTCGACATCGAATTTTTGACATGAATCCAATACTTTCTCTCTATATATATTAACATATCGTCGCCTGAACACGTAGTGGCGTATCTCAATTTCTATCATTTTTCAGGAGAGCTGTTGTATTATATTAAATGTATAGAAACGCAAAACCAAAAAACCTAAATAATACGAAAAAACATGGAAATACAGATTTGTCACTTTGTGATAATGTAAAGAACTCCAGGACACGGCCATAGCCGTTGTATCTCAATTTTGAATTTTTTTGAGATACGTCACTACGTGATGCAGGCTACGATATGTAGAGGAAAGAGAAAATAAACTGAAAAAATTCGATTTTTTTTAACTTGTAGTCGTGTTTTGCACCTCCGATTGGACTGAAACTTAATATTTCTATGTACTTCAACTATATGTATATTTTTAAGAGGTAAACACCTTAAAAAAAATCTAGAAAATTCAAATTAAGTGCCTTTTTAGAGCATATTTTCTATTAAAATTTAATTTTCTCTATATCTCTGAAACTAAAAACGATTTGGAACCCATATATCCAGAAATAGCACAAAAAAAGTTTTTTTTTTTTTTGGTCTTGTAATACAATACAAAATTGTAATAAACATGATATGTTTCAAGTATTTCGATAATACTGCCATCTTTAGAAGTGAAATCACAACAGACAGTACAGTAATGTCGAAATACTTATAATAACTCAGGCCATATAAGACTTTTACGATATCCGTTATTGATTAATATACATATTGGGAGTCCAGGCATTCTTATTTAAGCCATTTGGTATCCACAGGGCCGGATCTAGGGGGGGGGCAGTGGGTGCGTGCCCCGGGCGGCAGATATCAGGGGGGCGGCAAATTTTGCGTCTCTAAAAAAAGGTAAAATATTTTTTCGGACGGGAAAATTTGATTCCGCAAAAAAAAAAAAAAAAAAAAAAATTTCGCAGAAAAATTTTTGAGATCAGAGAAAATTTTAAGGAGGGGGCGGCAAATTAATTTTGCCCCCCTTAAAAATCTCCTAGTTCCGGCCCTGGGTATCCAAATGGCTTAAATAAAATCATCGGACTGCCTGGGGTCCGAACCCGCGACTTTTGGATACGAGGTTAACACGCTGACCCCTACACCAAGCCCCGAGGGCAGTCTAACCTTTTATATTAGACTAGACGATGAAATAAATATAAAAAAAATGCTGGTTTTTTGTTTTCTTATTGAAAACTCACTCAGCTGACATTTCGGTCCTGGGTTCGGATCATCCTCAGAGAAATAAAATCACTCACCTGCAATCATGGTGGATTTAAACAAATTTTTTTTTTTTAATAACAAGTTCTGATGACCAATTAGAATGTTGTTATAAAAATAAAACGCAACACAAACAAGTCCGTGAGAAATTCTTTTATTTTTAAAATGGAATGTCGTTGTTGTCGTCGTCAAGTCAATCAATATTCGAAATTCTTTGTTTTGTTTCTGCACAGACACACTGACAGATTTATTACAAATACAAAAATAAACAAAAAAAGGCCGGAGTAGCTTTGAGAAAAGGTTTTTAATGTCGCGTTATCCCCTCCCTCCCTCCCTCGGTTGTGATCTTGCATTAAGTTTGACCATTTAAAAGACTCTCTCATTCTCTTTTCTTCTCAACGTTTATCTTTTTAAAAGGAAAATCGCTTTAATTTTAATCCCTCCCCCCAAACCAGGAAAAAACTTTTGAAATCGCAATTAATCTCATCGATTTTTCTTTTTCTTCTTTGTCTTAAAAAGTGCATTAAGAAATTAAATATTTAAACGAGTTTTATTACAACGATGTTATATTAAAAAAAAAAAAAAATTCAAGGCGTCTATCTGTGTGTGTGTGTGATGTTGAGAGAAGTTCAATTTTACTTTATTTTAATTTATTAAAGCTAAAAACACAATGTTTCTAATATCTATCTATATATGAACCGTGTTATTCAATGGTGTGTCAAAGACCAAAAAATTCAAAATTGAGTTAAGCATGGAATATTGTTACAAATGCTTTAATTAATAGTATTTTTTATGAAATATGTCCTAAAAAAATTTATTTTTAATGTAAAAGCATAAAATTATTTTTACAATATTTCAATGCAGGATTTTACATTTTTCAATAATGATTTATGTACTTAACATGTTGTTTCGTAATACTTAATTTGAAAAGAACAATTTTTCATTTATGCGTCAAGTGCAAGACATCGTAAACAACTATACGCTTGAGATATATTGTTGCGTTTATGCCCTAAGTATTTTCAATTATGAACACCGGCATCGCTATTGTTTAGAGGTATTTAATATAAACTCAAGAAAATATTAATTTTATTTATTTCAAATTTATATATTCAATACACTATTACTATATTCCATTTGTTGAAATTTAATACAAGTATTTCATAACCTACAAAAATTATCAATAGTTATATTATAATTCATTTTTTACTTTCTTTTAGCCTAATTCTATAATGTTTTCTATCTTTTTCTATGAACTATATATATAGAGATATATAATTTTCCAATTAACAATAAATTAATATCGTTTAATTGAGTTTTAACCAGTGTGATTTTAACAACCAATAAAAAGTTATTTACCAAATAATATTATATATATTTTTTTCCCTTAAATAAACAAAAATCATTTTTTTTTTTTTTGAAAAATGAGAAAATTTTCTCTGAATTCGTAGACGTCAAAATTTAATTTTTTGATATTATTCCTGATAATGAAAATGAAGATGAGGATGAGGATCAGTGCGATTTCGAAAAGACAACAAAATAAATAATATTAGGTTAGGTTAGGTTGAAGTGGCCGTAATATTAAGTCTATTTCATTATTATAACTTTGATTTACTGTTTCCAAGCTATTTATTCAGAAATTAATTGATGAGAAAATTTTGTTATCACTTTCTATTTAATTTTAAAATATTAATACTATTTAAAATTGATGAATGTGATTTTGATAAAAAGTTTCTATGCTACTAGTATTAAATATAAAGAGACTTTGAAGCATTTTTGCAAATATAATTGGACTTAGAGAATTTGTCAATCATGGGTCAAGGGACTTTGAAGCATTTTTTACAAATATATATCGCACATAGAGAATTTTGTAAAAATAATTTTTTATATTTTATTTTTTTTCTCTAAATTAGTCATATTTTTAGAGATAATTTATGAATATCTGCCATAATTACAGTATTTACTTGCACAATTGACAAAAAAAATGATATATAATCTAATAAAAACAATTTAAATCAGAAAAACTTTAATGTTGATTTTCTCAAAACTCGATATTTGGTCTTTGACACACCATTGAATAACAGGGTTCATATAATAATTGCGGAGTGTCCGTCTGTCCGTCTGTCATGCTCTGTTTAACCAACTTCCCGTTGGAATATTGCAGTCTTATAGAGGACGTTATGGAGAGTCCCGGAAAAATACTTGGCTCCCGAAATTCTTATAACTTTTGTAGTTTGGAGGGAAAGTGGTGTAGGTTTTCCGTGAAACATATTTATAAGTAGAGACCGGAAAAAAAAGCATAAAAAAATGGAAAAAAAGTGCTTAAAAAAGCATAAAAAACTTGAATAAAAAGTTGTTAAATAAGCATAAAAGTTAAAAAAAAGCATCTCATAAGCAATTTTTACTCATACCAATGGCGTATACAAATTTTTTTTTAAAGAAACTAAATTTATTCCGCCCCGCCCTGCAAAAAATTTTGTTTTTGCGCAACCAAATTTTTTCACCCTGCGGAAAAAATTTTTTTTACAGGGCTATATTTTTTCGCACTGCGGGGTTTTTGGAAATTTTTTTTTTTTTTTTGGGGGGGGGGGGGCGCCCCTCTCCCCCCCCCTTATATACGTCCCTGGTGTATTCGTGTGTGAATGGGAAAAAAGTGTGTTTTTTTAATAAAAAAAAACAAAAAAATTATAAATATTCGTAAAATAAGTTCAAATAAGCACGAAAGGGAAAAAAAGCATGAAAACTCAAAAAAAGCAAAAAAAGCATAAAAAATGCAATCTCAATGCACTTAGTTTTTCCTAATTCGTATAGAAATTAAATATCTAATGGTTGCTTATAAAATTGAGCAATAAGCATTTTGCTTAAAATCCGGTCTCTATTTATAAGTAAAAATTATATGTGAGGTTTCACTAACAAGGAGAGTACACGGTTGACTCGTCACCGATTTTGATCTCCTTTTATTTGGTGAATCTATACTGAAAAATATTTGTATCCTGATCAAACTTTTCGTCCAATGCGCCCTGTAACAATATTTTTTTCTCATCTGAAATTTTAAAATCTGAAAAGGATTGTTATAAGGCTCAAAGAAAAGCTTATCAACAACAACAACTGATAGCGATTAGTAATCCAGGGATCCCAAGTTCAAAACTTGGGTTGTCATTTTTTTTTTTTGTTTTGTATTATTTATTATATAAAAAATAAATAAATATTATATTATATTATAAAAATATTTTATTTATATTTGCGACATATTTATTACATATTTATACAGTAAACAATGAATAATAAATCAATTAGATATATTGTATATATGTCCGAAAAAATATTACCTTTTTTTTAGAGACGCAAAGTTTTTGCCACCAGCGAAACCAAAATTTTCTTCATGTGCCGTTCGCGGAACATTTCCTCTTTTGTAGAGCCAACATTTTCGCGCTATGGGGGTTGCGCAAACATTTCGGGGGGGGGGAGCGAGACCCATTATTGGCTCTATATTCCTATATATGTACTACCGTATATGGTATATGCCATCGGCCCCTCGACCTCCCCCTTATATACGCCCCTGAATTATTCATTTATATATCTAATTGACTTATTATTCATTGTTTTCTGTATAAATATGTCGCAAATATAAATAAAATATTTTTATAATATAATATAATATTTATTTTTACTTTTCTCGTACCTCTATATATATGTTAATATATAGAGAGAGAAAGTATTGGTTTCATGTCAAAAATTCGATGTCGAGATTTTGATGGATCTTCACGTTTTGAGGTCCCCTGAATCCAAAAAAGTGGTTTTCGCGACATGGTCTGTCTGTCTGTCTGTGTGTCTGTGTGTGTGTCTGTGTGTGTGTCTGTGTGTCTGTGAACAAAATATCTCAAGAACAAAAAGAGCTAGGAAGTTGAAATTTTATATTTAAGTTAGGCACCCCCATGGGACGTGACACGAAGCTTTTGAACAAAATCAGCCAAAGAGTACTAGTACTTTACTGATGCACTTTTTCAGTTTTTTTCGATTTTCTCAAAATTTGCTCCAACGATTTTTTTAAAATTCAAAAATCAATTATTTTTTAGATTCTCTTTAAAATGTATATTCTCATTTTGTGATTGAAATCTTCTGAAGACCACTTTACTCTTGTTCTTCATAGGAAAGATAGGAATTTCTCCTATGGTTGCTATGGTAACAAAATATAAATATTTTGCCATACTTATAAATTTTACATCTTGAAAATCGAATGTACCGTACTGTCGGAAACTAAATACATGTCGACACAAAAAATCTGGTGAGACAAGCACAGTACACAACTTTCGATTACCGAAGGTAAGAGAAAGTTGTGTGCTGTGCGCCAGTCACACCAGATTTTTTATATAATAAATGAAACCAATACTTTCTCTCATATATATATATATTACATATATACATAGGTAAGAGAAAGTAATAATACAAAACAAAAAAAAAAAAAACAAAAAAAATGACAACCCAAGTTTTGAACTTGGGTTCCCTGGATTACTAACCCTCTCCTCTACCCGTTACGCTATAAGTTGTTGTTGTTGATAAGCTTTTCTTTGAGCCTTATAACAATCCTTTTCAGATTTTAAAATTTCAGATGAGAAAAAAATTGTTACAGGGCGCATTGGACGAAAAGTTCGATCAGAATACAAATATTTTTCAGTATAGATTTACCAAATAAAAGGAGATCAAAATCGGTGACGAGTCAACCGTGTACTCTCCTTGTAAGTTGTAAATGAAAGAAATATTGAATTTCTTTCATTTACAACTTAGCGAAACCTCACATATTCTAAATAATTTTTACTTATAACTTTTGAGTTATTAATTCCTAAAGTTACGATTTCTCCTATAGAAAATGTATACAGAAATGAAATAGGTAGGTTAATTAAATTTAAAAAATTAATTAAGACGTCAGATATTTAATATAATATAAAATTTAATCTCTTGGCGATCGATTTCGCTTACAAAGCATCTTCAGGCCAGCTGGAAGAATAATTATAATTATATATAACGGTTAGTATAACTCATAATATAAAATTATAAAAAATTTAAAATCATTATTAAGCTGCAAATGCATATATATATGATAATGGAAAAAATTCGTTCTATCTTGATTGCAACTTGCTTCCAAGAAACCTTTATCCTAAGATATAGAAATAACTCAAATTTTATTTTACTTTCGTAATTCAAAACGTTTAATCATATAATAACTATCTTTCTCTGATGTATATGTATATATTTGTGTATTTGTCCAGCAACAAAAAATAATTTGTATAAACCTAATTTTATTCAAGTTCTTTAATTATAATTATTCTTCCAGCTGGCCTGAAGATGCTTTGTAAGCGAAATCGATCGCCAAGAGATTAAATTTTATATTATATTAAATATCTGACGTCTTAATTAATTTTTTAAATTTAATTAACCTACCTATTTCATCATGTACACGTCAGAAATAGAAGAATATATTCAACATGTATACAGAAATATTTAAATATTTTTTGCAGTTGTGTATTCTTTGAATGTAAACAAATCCTCAAGTAGGCCCTGGGTTGGATTACGTAGCAATAATATATTTTTGCCCGTGGGGCTTGGAGTAGTTGATAGCGTGCCTACCTTCTATACAGAACTCGCGGGGCTCGGACCCCAGGCAGTCCGATGATTTTATTTAAGGCATTTGGATACCAAATGACTTAAATAGAAATGCCTGGACCCCAAATATATATATTATTAATATAACGGTTATCGTCAAAGTTAAATGGCCTACGTTGCCGAAAAGACTGTGAATGTGAGTGTGAATGTTTGAAAAAAAAAATAAAAAAATAATTTTCTTTTCATAATTAAGTAAAGGCGAGGGTCCGCCACATGCGGGCCCGAGCCAGCTGGTGGGTGGTCCAGGGCGGCCAAAGGCGGGCGGCGCGGCTAGTAATATTATTTATTGGTATAAGGATACAAATACTTCTAAAAATGTCGAAATACGTAACACATGTTTATACCCAAAGGGCCGGCTCTAGGATTTTGGCGCCCGATGCAGAACAGTAATCGACGCCTTACAACCAGGGGCGTATATAGAAATTTTTTCGGGGGGGGGGGGCCGGCTGAATTCAAAAATTTTTCAGCGGAAAATTTTTTTTTTCAAAGAAACAAAATTTTTGCCGCCTTCGAAAATTTTTTTATTGGCTTAGTAGCTCTGTGGTACTTTACTGATGCCCTTTTTCAGTTTTTTTTTTTTCGATTTTTTCAAAATTCGCTCCAACTATTTTGATTAAAATTCATAAATCAATTATTTTTTAGTTGCTCTTTAAAATCTATATTCTCATTTTGTCCTTGAAGCACACTTTACTCTTGTACTTAATAGGAAAGATAGGAGAAATGGTAACAAAATATGAATATTTTATAAATTTTACATCTTAAATTATAATATATCGGAAACTAAATATATGTCGATACAAAACATATGATGTGACAAGCACAGAACACAACTTTCGATTACTGGAGGTAAAAGTTATGTGCTGTGCGAACAGTCACACCAGATTTTTTTTCTTAATATAAAATCGTAATTTAAATTCTCTTTTTTTTTGCTTTCTATCTTTTTTTCTTTCTCTACTCCTCCTTATATTATTATTATGTATAATAATTACTTGAGCATTCGGTCATAAATAACTCAGAAACCAAAAAAAAAAGAAGGTTAATATTCGTAACGCGTGCGCGTGTTGTGTGTGAGTGCCAGAGCTCACTTACGTGTGTTTTATATGGCCAAGAGCAACTTTAATCACTTTAATGGCTATCATAGAAATTGAGAGAGAGAGGCGGAAAGGTATTGTAATTCTATAAAAATTGAGAGAGAGAGAAATTCTAAAATTTGATTTTATCTATAGAATTCGTTTTTTTTTTTTCGATTTTGTCAAAGTTTGCTGCAACAATTTCGTTTAAAATTCATAAATCTAATATTTATATGAGCCAAAGGGCTTGGCGTAATTGGTAGCGCGCCTATCAAGGTTCCGATCCCACGCAGTCCGAAGATTTTATTTAAGGCGTTTTAGATACCAAATGGCCATGGGCGTAACTAGAGAATTTGGCTGGGGGGAGGGGGCATGGGATTCTCTATTCTCCGGTGTGTTAGAAAGCCCCATATTTTCTCAATTTTTCTTGGGGCAGGGAGTTTTCTGGGGAGGGAGGCCACGAGCCTTCTGGGAGAGGCCATGCCGCCCCCTCGGCACCCCCTAGTTACGCCCATGCAAATGGCTTAAATAAGAATGCCTGGACCCCAATTTATATATATATTCATAATAACGGTTGTCGTAAAAATTTTTTTTTATAAGGCCTCAGTTGCCGAAAGGACTCTATGTATGTGTGAATGTGAGTGTGAGTGTGAATGGGGAAAAAGTGTGATTGAAAAAATTATAAAATTTATATGCCCTTTAAAGAGAATATCAGTAAAACTTTTCGTGAAAATTGTTTGAAATATGTATTTCAGATTTTTCAAATTCATTTTCCGGCGCTTCCTTCCATAGAGACAATGATTAATTCAGTAAGGTGTGCTATGGGAAACTAAATATATCTCGTCACAAAAAATCTGGTGTGACAAGCCGGGTACAGAACTTTCTCTTGCCGAAGGTAAAAGAAAGTTCTGTGCTGTGTGACAACCACACCAGATTTTATTATTAACCAAAATTAATTAAATTTATAGGTTCTCTACTGATCGTTGTGACGACTTAAGTGTTTATACAAAACACAATCAGGTCTATTCTCTAAAAACAGACGTTGACATTTAAAATAAACAAATCGGTGTTAAAAAGTAATGTAAGCGTTAAAAAATCACTTCTCTGCCTCAAATAGCTATTCTGTAAACAAAAACTTTAAAGCAAAAGC